>SZWC01006495.1:2500-15221 GCA_023375785.1 Penium margaritaceum
TGCGTGCGGGAATATGTGCGTGCTTCCGTGCGTATGTGCGTGTGTGCATCTGGCATGCCTTCATGTGTGGGTGCATGGGTGTGTGCATGCGTGCGTGCGGGAATATGTGCGTGCTTCCGTGCGTATGTGCGTGTGTGCATCTGGCATGCCTTCATGTGTGGGTGCATGGGTGTGTGCATGCGTGCGTGCGGGAATATGTGCGTGCTTCCGTGCGTATGTGCGTGTGTGCATCTGGCATGCCTTCATGTGTGGGTGCATGGGTGTGTGCATGCGTGCGTGCGGGAATATGTGCGTGCTTCCGTGCGTATGTGCGTGTGTGCATCTGGCATGCCTTCATGTGTGGGTGCATGGGTGTGTGCATGCGTGCGTGCGGGAATATGTGCGTGCTTCCGTGCGTATGTGCGTGTGTGCATCTGGCATGCCTTCATGTGTGGGTGCATGGGTGTGTGCATGCGTGCGTGCGGGAATATGTGCGTGCTTCCGTGCGTATGTGCGTGTGTGCATCTGGCATGCCTTCATGTGTGGGTGCATGGGTGTGTGCATGCGTGCGTGCGGGAATATGTGCGTGCTTCCGTGCGTATGTGCGTGTGTGCATCTGGCATGCCTTCATGTGTGGGTGCATGGGTGTGTGCATGCGTGCGTGCGGGAATATGTGCGTGCTTCCGTGCGTATGTGCGTGTGTGCATCTGGCATGCCTTCATGTGTGGGTGCATGGGTGTGTGCATGCGTGCGTGCGGGAATATGTGCGTGCTTCCGTGCGTATGTGCGTGTGTGCATCTGGCATGCCTTCATGTGTGGGTGCATGGGTGTGTGCATGCGTGCGTGCGGGAATATGTGCGTGCTTCCGTGCGTATGTGCGTGTGTGCATCTGGCATGCCTTCATGTGTGGGTGCATGGGTGTGTGCATGCGTGCGTGCGGGAATATGTGCGTGCTTCCGTGCGTATGTGCGTGTGTGCATCTGGCATGCCTTCATGTGTGGGTGCATGGGTGTGTGCATGCGTGCGTGCGGGAATATGTGCGTGCTTCCGTGCGTATGTGCGTGTGTGCATCTGGCATGCCTTCATGTGTGGGTGCATGGGTGTGTGCATGCGTGCGTGCGGGAATATGTGCGTGCTTCCGTGCGTATGTGCGTGTGTGCATCTGGCATGCCTTCATGTGTGGGTGCATGGGTGTGTGCATGCGTGCGTGCGGGAATATGTGCGTGCTTCCGTGCGTATGTGCGTGTGTGCATCTGGCATGCCTTCATGTGTGGGTGCATGGGTGTGTGCATGCGTGCGTGCGGGAATATGTGCGTGCTTCCGTGCGTATGTGCGTGTGTGCATCTGGCATGCCTTCATGTGTGGGTGCATGGGTGTGTGCATGCGTGCGTGCGGGAATATGTGCGTGCTTCCGTGCGTATGTGCGTGTGTGCATCTGGCATGCCTTCATGTGTGGGTGCATGGGTGTGTGCATGCGTGCGTGCGGGAATATGTGCGTGCTTCCGTGCGTATGTGCGTGTGTGCATCTGGCATGCCTTCATGTGTGGGTGCATGGGTGTGTGCATGCGTGCGTGCGGGAATATGTGCGTGCTTCCGTGCGTATGTGCGTGTGTGCATCTGGCATGCCTTCATGTGTGGGTGCATGGGTGTGTGCATGCGTGCGTGCGGGAATATGTGCGTGCTTCCGTGCGTATGTGCGTGTGTGCATCTGGCATGCCTTCATGTGTGGGTGCATGGGTGTGTGCATGCGTGCGTGCGGGAATATGTGCGTGCTTCCGTGCGTATGTGCGTGTGTGCATCTGGCATGCCTTCATGTGTGGGTGCATGGGTGTGTGCATGCGTGCGTGCGGGAATATGTGCGTGCTTCCGTGCGTATGTGCGTGTGTGCATCTGGCATGCCTTCATGTGTGGGTGCATGGGTGTGTGCATGCGTGCGTGCGGGAATATGTGCGTGCTTCCGTGCGTATGTGCGTGTGTGCATCTGGCATGCCTTCATGTGTGGGTGCATGGGTGTGTGCATGCGTGCGTGCGGGAATATGTGCGTGCTTCCGTGCGTATGTGCGTGTGTGCATCTGGCATGCCTTCATGTGTGGGTGCATGGGTGTGTGCATGCGTGCGTGCGGGAATATGTGCGTGCTTCCGTGCGTATGTGCGTGTGTGCATCTGGCATGCCTTCATGTGTGGGTGCATGGGTGTGTGCATGCGTGCGTGCGGGAATATGTGCGTGCTTCCGTGCGTATGTGCGTGTGTGCATCTGGCATGCCTTCATGTGTGGGTGCATGGGTGTGTGCATGCGTGCGTGCGGGAATATGTGCGTGCTTCCGTGCGTATGTGCGTGTGTGCATCTGGCATGCCTTCATGTGTGGGTGCATGGGTGTGTGCATGCGTGCGTGCGGGAATATGTGCGTGCTTCCGTGCGTATGTGCGTGTGTGCATCTGGCATGCCTTCATGTGTGGGTGCATGGGTGTGTGCATGCGTGCGTGCGGGAATATGTGCGTGCTTCCGTGCGTATGTGCGTGTGTGCATCTGGCATGCCTTCATGTGTGGGTGCATGGGTGTGTGCATGCGTGCGTGCGGGAATATGTGCGTGCTTCCGTGCGTATGTGCGTGTGTGCATCTGGCATGCCTTCATGTGTGGGTGCATGGGTGTGTGCATGCGTGCGTGCGGGAATATGTGCGTGCTTCCGTGCGTATGTGCGTGTGTGCATCTGGCATGCCTTCATGTGTGGGTGCATGGGTGTGTGCATGCGTGCGTGCGGGAATATGTGCGTGCTTCCGTGCGTATGTGCGTGTGTGCATCTGGCATGCCTTCATGTGTGGGTGCATGGGTGTGTGCATGCGTGCGTGCGGGAATATGTGCGTGCTTCCGTGCGTATGTGCGTGTGTGCATCTGGCATGCCTTCATGTGTGGGTGCATGGGTGTGTGCATGCGTGCGTGCGGGAATATGTGCGTGCTTCCGTGCGTATGTGCGTGTGTGCATCTGGCATGCCTTCATGTGTGGGTGCATGGGTGTGTGCATGCGTGCGTGCGGGAATATGTGCGTGCTTCCGTGCGTATGTGCGTGTGTGCATCTGGCATGCCTTCATGTGTGGGTGCATGGGTGTGTGCATGCGTGCGTGCGTGCGTGCGTGCGTGCGTGCGTGCGTGCGTGTGTGTGTGTGTGTGTGTGTGTGTGCGTGCGTGCGTGTGTGTGTGTGTGTGTGTGTGTGTGTGTGTGTGCACGCACGCACCTGTGCGTGTGCATGCATGCGTGTATGTGTGCACTTTTCTTTTATGTGTGCACGTGTACACTTGTGCTTCCAAAGGAGGTTTGGAAAAAGCATGAGTCCACTTATGCTTGCAAGTCAATCCTCATGAATATGCAGTTGCGTCGTCGATTTCACACTGTGAACATGGATGAGTCCGGATCCATGATTGACTACATCAACATGGTGGAGTCACTCTCTGATCAGCTTGCAGCAATTGAGGACCCTGTCAAGGACCGTGTGCTCATGCTAACCATCCTCTCTGGCCTTCCTAGCAGCTACATTCCTCTCATTGTTGCCCTGGATCAGTGTAGCAACAATCTCTCCCTCAACGATGTGGAGGAGAGCTTGTTGTTTGAGGAGCGACGCAAGGGAGAGGAGGATGGAAGCGGACTTGACGTCGTTCTCATCACCAACTTCGGTTATTGGGGCGGTGCTACATCAACCAGGAGCAACAGCGCAGGAGGAAAGAAGAAGGGGAGCGGCCACTATTGCAAGAAGCCGGGCCATTGGGCGCGCGAATCCCGGAAGAAGAAGGCAGGCCTTGCGGCGGGAGTGGGAGCGGGAAAGCAGTCCGACGCTTCCACAAATGCAGTAGATTGGGACAGTGGATTCGTGACAACTATCCGGGTCCTGCACGTCTCTGACAACACCGCCTTGATTGGGATCATCAACTTAGGAGCCACGCGGCACATGACGTGTCATTGGGAGTGGTTCGTCGTCTACACCGCCATCAAGCCTTGTCGGGTGTACATGGGGGACAATCATGTGCAAATGACGGTTGGGGAGGGTGAGATTGTGTTTTGTGCTTCTGTTGAGGGCAAACACGTGGAACATCATGTGAAGGGGGTGCTCCATGTTCCGGGGCTGACAGCTAACCTCCTCTCTGTCTCATCTCTCATCTTCGAAGGCATGCAGGTTCGCTTTGAGAATGGTGGGTGCACCATCTCTGCCACTACAAGCCGTGTTCTTGCAAAAGCGGACAAGGAGTACGGTCTCTACCGTCTCTATGTGGCGTCGGAGAAGGAAGCCGACTCAGCATTGGCGGCAAGAGAGGGAAAACACGACATCGGCCTGTGGCACAGCTGGCTTGGTCACCTCGGCTTTGGCGCCATCTTCTCCATGCAACAGATGGTCCGCAGCCTAGAGCTGTCAGGTGCACCGGCTTGTGAGAGCTGCATTGAAGGGAAGCAAGCCCCCTCTCTTTTCACGGGGGAAGGGAAGAGTGCGGCTGAGCTTCTCTCACTCGTTCACTCTGATTTGTGCCGTCCCATGCCATCACAATCCTTGTCCGGCAAGTTGTACTTCTTCACGTTCATTGATGACAAGTAAAGGAAGACGTGGATGTCGTTCCTGGCTAGAAAGGATGAGTGCTTTGGTGCTTTCAAGGTGTAGATTGCTGTTGCACAGAATGAGAATAGCAGGCGGTTGAAGATGCTTTGCACCGATGGTGGAGGAGAGTACCTCTCAAACGACTTCCCCACCTTCCTCAAGCTTCGCGGGATCAAGCACGAGGTCACCCCACCTGGAACACCGCAGCTGAACGGCGTGGCTGAACGCGCAAACCGCACGCTCATGGAGCGTGTTTACAGCATGCTCCAAGACGCGGGGCTCCCGCCAACCTTTTGGGCGGAAGCGGTCAATACCTCCGTGTACCTGAAAAACCGAAGCCCTACGCACGCCATGCCGCTGATGACACCGAAGGAGGCATGGACGGGACGCAAGCCAACAGTGACGCACCAGAAAATCTTTGGGTGTGGCGCACTCGTGCACGTGCCTACCGGCAACCATAACAAGCTGGACGCAAAGTCGGTGAAGGCCGTCTTCCTCGGCTACGACACCATGGGATACCGCCTCTACAACCTTGTCGCACGCAAGATCATCCGCAGCCGTGACGTGGTCTTCCAAGAGGAAGTGAAGGGCTGGACTTGAAGCCCTATGTCGGCAGTTCTGCTTGCTCTCGCACTTGTACCAGAAGTGGGAGAAGTACCGGTAGCAAAAGAGGGTGGTGCAGAGGATGGCGGTCACAGCGGCAAGGCCAAGGAGGTGGACGGAGCTGAGAAGGAGAAGGAGCTGGCAGCGGAATCTGATGAGGAGGAGCAACAAAGCAACGCACAACAGCTACCACGACGGTCCGCACGCCTCAACAAAAATGCAAAGGACAGTGGGGAGCCGTTGAGGCGAGCCGAGTGCCTTACAAACAAACAGAGGCCGCTCGAGGAGCTGGTGAACTTCTGCACCGTTCCACCACCAACGGAGTCGTCTGACCTCGAGCTTCTCTTCCTCACAGTCACCGATGACCCAGCCACATTCGTTGAAGCCATGCACAGCGCCAAGGCGGCAGATTGGCATGGCGCAGCAGATGAGGAGTATGATACGCTCATGAAGAACGGCACCTGGACCCTCGAGGATGCTCCACGTGGCAGCAGGGTGATCGGGTGCCGGTGGATCTTCACGCGTAAGCGTGGTGCGGATGGTAAGGTTCCGAGGTTCAAAGCACGGCTCGTTGCAAAGGGGTATGTGCAGACTGAGGGTGTGGATTACAATGAGACATTGGCACCTGTCGCTAAGTTCCCATCCATCCGAGCGATCCTCGCTCTTGCTGCTACTATGGACTGGGAGGTGCACCAAATGGATGTGACATGTGCATTTCTGAATGGCGACCTTGAGGAGGATGTGTACATGGAGCAGCCAGAGGGGTATGTCGTGGAAGGGAAGGAAGGTTTGGTGTGCAAGCTTGTGAAGGCCCTCTACAGCCTGAAGCAAGCACCGCGAGCATTGTACCACAAGATGGATGAGCAGCTGGCTGGCCTTGGCTTTGTGCGCAGTGAAGCAGACCATGTTGTCTATGGGTGCATACAAGAGGCAAACCAAACATCATCTTGCTCTATGTTGATGATCTGCTCATTGCATCTGACTCCAAGTCTTTTTTAGACGATGTGAAGCAGTCCCTTGCTGCCACGTTCGACATGAAAGACATGGGAGAGCTCATTTACTACCTTGGCCTTCAGGTCAAGCGAGACCGGCAGCAGCAGACTTTGGAGTTGTCGCAGAGCACGTACATGAGTGACATCATCAAGCGATTCAACATGGCAGGAGCGTGCAAAGCAACAACACCACTGGAAGTGGGAGAGAAGCTAAGCATGATGCAGACTCCCCGCGCCATGCAAGAGAGCAGCCGCATGGAAGCAATGCCATACCAAGAAGCACTTGGAAGCCTCATGTATGCAGCGATCAGCACGCGCCTTGACATCAGCCAAGCAATGGGAGTGTTAAGCAAGTTTTGCCCGAATCCGTGCGTGCCGCATTGGGAGGCGGTCAAGCGCGTGTTGCGCTACCTCGACAACAGCAGCAGCATTTGCCTCACCTTCAACGACAACAACAGTCCCATCCTCATTGGCAACAGTGACGTAGATTGGGGAGGTGACCTGGACACAAAGAGGTTAACCAGTGGGTTTGTGTTTGTGCTTGGGGGAGGTACAATCAGTTGGAGGAGCAAGAAGCAAGAGTCTGTCGCCCTCTCCTCCACCGAAGCAGAGTACATCGTCCAGAGTGAAGCAGCAAAGGAAGTTGTGTTGCTGCGTGAGCTTCTGGCAAGCCTTGGACAGCAGCAGACCACAGTGACCACCATCTATTGTGACAACATCAGCGCCATTGCTCTGACCAAGAATGCTGAATTTCACGCCTGCACCAAGCACATCGACCTGCGGTACCACTTCATCCGCGAGCTCGTGGCAAAGCAGGTGGTGCAGATCAAGTTCTGCCCTTCAAGCATGATGCTGGCAGACTTCCTGACAAAGCCGCTAGCAACTTACCGCTCTCAGCAGCTGAGGGGACAGTGTGGACTTGTGTGATTTTCATTCTCGCAAAGTGGGAGAATGATGGATATGAGAGTGCCAGAAAGTGACAACAATAGGTTGCTCGATAAAAATCATCTGTCATGACAGTTGCATAAAGGATGTTTTACAGGTTCCAATGCACTTTACGGAACTCGATACGGGGTCTGTTTGAGTGAGATATGGATTTCCAAAGTTTAGAGATCATGGGTCAGGTTCAAGTGAGGACTTGAGCACTTTGACCTCAAAAGGCGGCAGGAATATTGGCCAGGACGGCTGAGAGTGGCCTTCAAGGAGAAAAGGTGGCTGGAGGACCTCCAAGAGACTTCAAGGAAGGTGCAGACCACGATTGTTGGTCGTCCAAAGGGTGTGAGACATAATTCTCTTGTGTGACAAGGTGACTGCCGCTCATCCCGCTAGGCTAGGAGAGTGTGCTAGAGGGTAGACTTTGAAAGAGTGTATCTCAGTGCTCCCTAGGCCAAATGAGGCATATAAAAGCTTGTTACAAAGTTGTGACAATGTAAATTCTCACTCAAGAGTTTATTCAGACATTCGCGTCCTCTACAAACCTACATTCACTTCCGTAATTTCTGTCTGTGCAACCTGCAACCCCCTCTCACAAACAGTTGGTCCTGCCTAGGCGGCTCTTAGTGAGCCTCATCACCTCCCCAAGGGCTGCCCCAGTTTTTATCAGTGGTATAAGAGCTAGAACAAGGCTTTGTCTCATCCTTGAGGCATTCCTTGCACCCTGTTGTGTGAGACAGCCGTTTGTGGGCTGAACGTTGCACTACCATGGCGACATCCGCTTCTGTGGTGGCCGGCGTCAACATTGCTAAGTTTGAAGGCAAGAACTTCTTCAACTGGAGCAACAACATGAAGATGGTGCTGATGGAGAAGGGTCGCTGGAGCCAGGTGGATGAGAAGGAAAAGGAACCGAAAGAAGCTCCCTATCCCCTATCAAGAAGCATGACCGCGCCCTCGCAACCATCTACCTTCACCTCGCCGAACGGCAGTAACTCCTCGTCCGTGGCATCCTCACGCCAAAGGATATTTGGAAAAAGCTTGAGTCCACTCATACTTTTAAGTCAATCCTCATGAACATGCAGCAGCGTCGTTGCTTTCACACTGTGAAGATGGATGAGTTCGGATCCATGATTGACTACATCAACATGGTGAAGTCTCTCTCTGACCAGCTTGCTGCGATTGAGGACCATGTCAAGGAGTGTGTGCTCATGCCAACCATCCTCTCTGGCGTTTCTAGAAGCTACACTCCTCTCATTGTTGCCCTGGACCAGCATGGCGACAAGCTCTCTCTCAATGATGTGGAGGAGAGCATGCTGTTTGAGGAGGAGCGGCGGAAGGGAGAGGAGGGCGGAAGCGGACTGGACGTCCCTCTCATCACCAACTTTGGTCATGGGGTCGATGCTGCATCAACAAGGAGCAACGGCGGAGGAGGGAAGAAGAAGGGGAACTGCCAGTACTACAAGAAGCCGGGCCATTGGGCGCGCGAATGCCGGAAGTAGAAGGTGGACCTTGCGGCTGGAGTGGGAACGGGAAAACTGTCCGACGCTTCTGCGAACGCCGCAGATTGGGAAAGTGGATTCGTGACAACCATCCAGGTCCTTCACGTCTCCGACAACACTTCCCTATTCTAGATCATCAACTCAAGCGCCACGCAGCACATGACGTGTCACCGGGAGTGGTTCGTTGTCTTCACCGCCATTGAACCTCGTCGGGTGTACATGGGGGACAACCATGTGCAGATGGCGGTTGGGGAGGGTGAGATTGTGTTTTGTGCTTCCGTTGAGGGTAAGCACGTGGAACGTCGTGTGAAGGGGGTGCTCCATGTTCCGGGGCTGGCAGCTACCCTCCTCTCTGTCTCATCTCTCATCTTTGAAGGCATGCAGGTTTGCTTTGAGAATGGTGGCAGCACCATCTCTGCCCGTGCAGACCGTGTGCTTGCAAAAGCGAACAAGGAGGACGGTCTTTACCGCCTGCACGTGGCGTCGAAGAAGGAAGCCGACTCAACGTTGGCGACGAGAGAGAGAAAACACGACATCGGCCAGTGGCACCGCCGGCTCGGTCACCTCGGCTTTGGCGCCATCATATCCATGCAGCAGATGGTCAGCGGCCTAGAGCTCAAGGGAATGAAGCAGCCTAGTGCAATGGCGTGTGAGAGCTGCATTGAAGGGAACCAAGCCCACGCTCCTTTCACGGGGGAGGGTAAGGGGGCGACTGAGCTTCTAACACTCGTTCACTCTGATCTGTGCGTTCCCATGCCGTCACAATCCTTGTCCGGCAAGTTGCACTTTGTCACGTTCATTGATGACAAGTCGAGGAATACATCGGTTTTGTTCCTGGCTGGATTGGATGAGTGCTTTAATGCTTTCAAGGTGTGGATTGCTGCTATACAGAATAAGAGTGGCAGGCGGTTTAAGGTGCTTCGCATCGATGGTGGAGGAGAGTACCTCTCCAACGACTTCCGCACCTTCCTCAAGAGTCGCGGGATCAAGCACAAGGTCATCCCACCTGGAACACCGCAACTGGATGGCGAGGCTGAACACGTGATCCGCACGCTCATGGAGCGTGTTTGCAGCATGCTCCAAGACACGGGGCTCCCGCCAACCTTTTAAACGGAAGCGGTCAATACCGCCGTGCACCTCAAAAACCAAAGCCCTACGTGCCGAGCCGCTGATGACACCGGAGGAGGCGTGGACAGGACGCAAGCCAACAGTGACGCACCTAAACGTCTTGGGGTGTGGCGCACTCGTGCACGTGCCTACCGGCAGCCGTAACAAGCTAGGCGCAAAGTCGGTGAAGGGGGCCTTCCTCGGCTACGACACCATGGGATACCGCCTCTACAACCTCACCGCACGCAAGATCATCCGCAGCCGTGACGTGGTCTTCCAAGAGGAAGTGAAGGGCTGGACTTGGAACCCTGTGTCGGCAGTTCCGCTTGCTCTCCCACTTGTACCAAAAGTGGGAGACGTACCGGTAGCAGAAGAGGGCGGTGCGGAAGATGGCGATGACAGCGGCAACGACAAGGAGGTGGAGGGAGCTGAGAAGGAGAAGGAGCTGGCAGCGGAATCTGATGAGGAGGAGCAACAAAGCAACGCACAACAGCTGCTACGACGGTCCGCACGCCTCAACAAACGTGCAAAGGACAGTGGGGAGCCACTGAGGCGATCCGAGCACCTCGCAAACAAACAGAGGCTGCTAGAGGAGCTGGTGAAATTCTGCACCGTTCCACCACCATCAGAGTCGTCTGACCTCAAGCTTCTCTTCCCCACGGTCACCAATGACCCAGCCACATTCGCTGAAGCCATGCACAGCGCCGAAGCGGAAGATTGCCGTGGCGCAGCAGATGAGTATGGTGCGCTCATGAAGAACGGCACATAGACTCCCGAGGAGGCTCCACGCGGCAGCCGGGTGATCGGATGCTGATGGATCTTCAAGCGTAAGCGTGGTGCGGATGGTAAGATTCTCAGGAACAAAGCACGACTGGTTGCAAAGGGGTATGCAGAGACTGACGGTGTGGATTACAATGAGACATTTGTACCTATCGCTAAGTTCCCATCTATCCGAGCGGTCCTCCCTCTTGCTGCTGCTATGGACTGGGAGGTGCACCAAATGGGTGTGACGTGTGCATTTCTTAATGGTGACCTTGAGGAGGATGTGTACATGGAGCAGCCGGAGGGGTATGTCGTGGAAGGGAAGGAAGGTTTGGTGTGCAAGCTTGTGAAGGCCCTCTACGCCCTAAAGCAAGCCCCGCGAGCATGGTACCACAAGATGGATGAGCAGCTAGCTGGCCTTGGCTTTGTGCGCAGCGAAGTAGACCATGCTGTCTATGGGCGCACACAAGAGGAAAACCAGATCATAATCTTGCTCTATGTTGATGATCTGCTCATTGCATCTGACTCCAAGTATCTTTTGGACGATGTGAAGCAGTCCCTTGCTGCCATGTTCGACATGAAAGACACAGGAGAGCTCAGCTACTACCTTGGCCTTCAGGTCAAGCGAGACCGGCAGCAGTAGACTTTAAATTTGTCGTAGAGCAAGTACGTGAGAGACATCATCAAGCGCTTCAACATGGCACGAGCGCACAAAGCAACAGCACCATTGGAGGTGGGAGCGCAGCTGAGCATGACACATACTCCCCGCGGCGTGCAAGAGAGCAGTCGCAAGGAAGCAATGCCGTACCAAGCAGCTGTTGGAAGCCTCATGTATGCAGCAATCGGCACGCGCCTCGACATCAGCCAAGTAGTGGGAGTTCTCAGCAAGTTTTGCACGAATCCGGGCGTGCCGCATTGGGAGGCAGTCAAGCGCGTGCTGCGCTACCTCGACAGCAGCAGCAACCTTTGCCTCACCTTCAACGGCAACAACAGTCCCATCCTCATTGGATACAGTGACGGAGATTAGGGAGGTGACCTGGACACAAGGAGGTCAACCAGTGGGTTTGTGTTTGTACTCGGGGGAGGTGCAATCAGATGGAGGAGCAAGAAGCAAGAGTGTATTGCCCTTTCCTCCACCGAAACAGAGTACATCGCCCTCAGTGAAGCAGCAAAGGAAACTGTGTGGCTGCGTGAGTTGCTAGCAAGCCTTGGACAGCAGCGGACCACACCCACCACTATCTACTGTGACAACATGAGCGTCATTGCTCTGACGAAGAATGCCGAGTTTCACGCTTGCACCAAGCACATCGACTTGCGGTACCACTTCATCCGCGAGCTCGTGGCAAAGCAGGTGGTGCAAATCAAGTTCTACCCTTCTAGCATGATGTTGGAAGACATCCTAACCAGGCCGTTGGCAACACACCGCTTTCGGAAGCTGAGGGGACAATGCGGACTTGTGTGATTTTTAATCTCGCAAAGTGGGAGAATGATGGATATGAAAGTGCCACAAAGTGACAAAAATAGGTTGCTCGATAAAAATCATCTGGCATGACAGTTGCATAAAGGATGTTTTACAGGTTCCAATGCACTTTACGGAACTCGATACGGAGTCCGTTTGAGTGAGATATGGATTTCCAAAGTTTGGAGATCATGGGTCGGGTTCAAGTGAGGACTTGAGCACTTTGAGCTCAAAAGGCGGCAGGATTATTGGCCAGGACGGCTGAGAGCGGCCTTCAAGGAGAAAAGGTGGCAGGAGGAATCCCAAGAGACTTCAAGGAAGGTGCAGACAACGATTGTTGGTTGTCCAAGTGGTGTGAGACATCATTCTATTGTGTGATAAGGTGACTGCCGCTCATCCCGCTAGGCTAGATGAGTGCTAGAGGGTAGACTTTGACAGAGTGTATCTCAGTGCTCCCTAGGCCAAATGAGGCATATAAGGGCTTGTTAGAAAGCTGTGACAATTTACATTCTTACTCAATAGTTGATTCAGACATTTGCATCCTTCACAAAGCTACATTCTCTTCCGTAATTTCTGTCTGTGCAACCTGCAACCCCCTCTCACAAACAGTTGGTCCTGCCTAGGCGGCTCTTAGTGAGCCTGATCACCTCCCTGAGGGCTGCCCCAGTTTCTATCAGTGTGTACGTGTGTGTGTGTGTGTATGTGTGTGTGTGTGTGTGCATGTGTGTGCATGTGTGTGTGTGTATGTGTGTGTGTTTGCATGTGTGTGTGTGTTTGTGTGTGTGTGTGTGTGTGTGTGTGTGTGTGC
>SZWC01006495.1:86388-97914 GCA_023375785.1 Penium margaritaceum
TACATACATACATACATACATACATACATACATACATACATAGATCAATCTCATTCAATGAACTTGGAGTCTACTTGTGGCATGAAAGTTTGAGATCTCCACCACGATGGAACCAGCAAGGAGCACCAAAGCCACCGGTGAAATGAGCATACAATATAAGGTCTGGACCATAGCCTTGAACTCGCACTCGTGTCTTGACAAAAGCATCCTATCCATCTAACCCCACTCCACAAAGCATTGGTCAACCACAGATGGTCCCTCATCCCTCCTTTACATCACTCTCCACACCCTGGCGATGTCCTGGTGAAGAGTGGTGTCTGCCACTCGCTCCGCAACCCGCTAACGCAACTGTTGCGCCTGAGCTCGCTGAAGGGCCACTACCATGCGCTGGTTGAGCAGGGTACGCAGTGGAACCGACACCCCCGTAGTACCTCCTTGTCAGGCCAGCCTCCGCCTAGTCGCCTCTGACGATGTCCACAATACCTTGCGGAGGCCTCGCGAGAAGGCCCCCAAAGTCTCCATCGCAGGAAAGACAAAATCCATGTGGCTGCCCTCTACCTTTCGTCGCCATCGCCCACACTTCCTCTCTTTTGTCCTCACCGCTTCCTCTAATGCCACTCCCGGCCGCTCCACCGACCTCGTCCCCAGGTTCGGCTGGTGCGGGTCGGAAATGACCACATCCATCACAAGAGTGTGACCTGTGGCTGGGTCAAAGCATGTAATATCTGGACGTCCCTCTAGTAGCAGGCCCACTTGCTCGACTGTCACCCGGCCCATCCCGCTCTCGCGTACCACTGTTGCCAACTCTCTCATCATTGCATCGTGGACTGCCTTTGCACCCCCTCCCAGAACATATCGGAGGGCGAGCTGCGGTGCGCATGGGTATATAGGGCTCCGCTCTGCACACGTGCACGCCGGCGTATGGTGCATGTGTACAATAGGGAGCCCAAGGCAAAACCTGCAAGCCACTCTCCAGTCCTCTGGAGCCATGTATAGTCGGTCGATGACGGACCTGGGATGTGCCAATAGCCAATCCCTGCTATGCTCCCGCTGCACCGCCGTAAGTCGCTACAACTGTGGGAGTGCCTTCTCTCCTCCCAACTCTGCTACCAGCATCGATTGGAGCTTTCCAAGCTGCCACTCATAGACAGCGTCCAACAAGTCCTGGCAGAGGCGCTTGGGGCTCCCCTGCTCGCACTCCGCCAGGTGTGGGACCTTTGCTTTTACTGCATCTGGGAATTCTTGTAGCGCTCTCTCTCATAGCTCTGTAAATGTCCCCCTCATCCATGCTCTGTGTCCTCCTCTCTTTCCCTCACCGTTGTCCTCGGGGCCTCGTGGATGGCCTCATGCGTACTTTTGTAACGGTTGGTCATTAGTCCCATCCTGACTTAGAATTGATCCGGGTACAAACCCTTCGTGGGTAAGTTCAATATTCATTGGCGGCTTGTTTGCGACTATGCTCTCAAGGCCACCCTTTGCAGAGGTGATGGCCTTGATAGGTGGTTCTACTGGAGGGCGTTGCTCTTCCCGAGTGAGGAAAACACCCACACAAAGCGCAGATGTTGCATGGAAGTCGATAACGTCCAAGCGGGGACGACCGTCGATTGCTCGCTTGAGTTCGAGCAAGCAGATTTGGTTGCCCAAATGCACCTCGTAGTCTCGATTTTCAACAAAGAGGACATCACACAGCTGGGTTGTTTCAAATTTAGGTGGATGTGAACATGAGGGCACTACTAGCACTTAGTCCTGGATGTTTGAATCATCCAGGGAAGAAAAAAACCTTCGCAAAAACCCTTCCAAATAACTGTGGTAATATGGTATGCGTAACTGAAACCAAGCATGTTGAGCTGATCACAAACATTTACCTCTCAACCACATCCAGGTTGGACACTGATGGCGCCACTCTTGTGGTGTGATTTTCGTGTACATTGTCTCACTGATCTGTGCTGTGACCTCTCATTTGATGTACATCCTTGTACAAATGACTGACTCAGTGGACGTTGACAACATTGGGTGCTGAGCGATGGAGGGGATGTTGTACCGTTTTGAGAGACGTGGCTCTCATCTCCTTATCTGGAGTCTCCAACTTAGTAGTGGTGCACGCCCTACTCCATCAATGGCAGCCATTGGCACTCATGCCACCAACAGTCATGGAAGAGTGCTCTTTGTGGCACAAAGAGCACTCCTAGGCTTAGGAATCCATAACTCGTGTGTGATTTTTCTAGCTGATTCTGACTACACGACTGCATGTTTTAGTCGATCCAGTTTTTAGGAAAAACGGATGATTTCCTGGTTTGGGCCTGTCAATCCTCTGGCATGGCTCATAGAGAAAACCCCACGGGCCAGAAAAAAGTGCTTTTTTTTTGGTAGACTGAGAACAAGCCTCACATAGGTGAGGGCCTAGTTTAGTGTGGGAGGGGTCTCTCACCAAACCTCATTCTTGGTTTCAACTCAGTCATTACTCACTTCCAACTGTAATTCACCAAACTTTTGAGTTTGATTGTTTTCTCTTACAGCTCAGCAGCCAGTGCTGCTCAGGCACTAAGTCTGGATACAGCAGGCCACACGCTTCCGTCCAAGTGTGTGAGGCGACATTGAATAGTCTTGCCCAGACTAGCGCACCACCTTTTCAAGCTTTAGGACAACTGAAACTTCCGCATGAGTCACCTGCCGTGCGCTGCGGTAGGTATTTATGTTGTGCGCTTGTCAACTATCATTTCTCTTTCAACATTTCAGCGATTGTGCTCATGTGACTCTGATTGTCTTGCCTACTCCCATTCTTACTGGTTTTGCACCCGCCCTCTGTGCTAGTGCGTTGATGAGTGGACAGCATTGCCCTGTTAGCAATAGCATTGCTTGGAGGCCACACACTTCAGTCCAAGTGTGTGAGGTGGCATAGAATTATCTTTCCAGACTAGCCCAGTATCATTTCAAGCTCGACATTAGAGAAATAGCATAGCGGATACAGCAGAATAAGTAGTAACAACAGTGTACAGGTGCCATTCAACATTGGTGGACCTCCATACACGCCAGTGTAGGAGAAACTGTGCCGGAGTTTTCCCAGCACAGTTAGCCTCGTCTGGTGGCGGCTTCAAAATGCTTCCAACGCAGGGGTACTGCTGCCAAAACATTTTGCGCAGCATTGACCCCACGGCGGTGGTAGCGTAGGCGGTCATGCAGCCTACACAAAGAGGCACAAAGCTGATGGAAGAGCCGGCGCGCGTGACAACAGCACCGCCACGTAGCAAGGAAGTGTCCTTGCTGCTTCCCCATTTCTTTCTCTACCTTCTCCTCTCTATGTACCTGGCGTACCCTTCTGCCGGGTGCAGCCATGTCAGCAACTGTGGAATCAACCCTGCCAGACCCCAAAACTGGAGATCCAGGAAGGAAGAAAAAAAATACAGACTCTCCCTCTCCCTCGCTCGCTGCCTGCCATGCGGCAGGAGCAGCAGCAGCGAGGCAGCAGCAGCAACAACATTAACAGCAACCAAGAAGCACCAACAGTTGCGTGGCAGTTAGAGTAGCACGCAACAACCGCAGCTGGACCAGCACACAACAGCAGCAGCAGCACCTGTAGCAAGGCTGCATCAGGAGCCGCAGCAGCATGAGCGGCAGCAGCAAAAACTTAAGAAACAGCAACAGCAGCAAAAACTGCAGCAATAGTAGCAACAATATCAGTAGCAGCCGCAGGTGACTGTGGTGCCTTTCGCAGGAGCAGCAGCAGTAGAGACAAGTACCATAGAAGCTGCACGGAGGCCATGCAGATCTGCGCGCAACTCCGACGGGCTGCCGGTCACCAACCCGGAAAAGAAGACATATCGGTAAATTTTTGCAAGGGCTACCCAAGAACTAGCAGGGTATTTCTAGAAAAAGACAATAGCAACATTTTCTCTCCATCAAGCAAGTCGTCCAGAACATTAGTTTCTGGTTCTTTAACAACTTCTACTGTCCTTGAGTAACAAACACAGCACTAATGGTAACGTCCGCTGCCCGCTACCATGGCCAGACCGGGTGCCGCTAGTGCCACATATTCCACCTTTGCGAGCGTGACGCCGCCAACTGACCCAGTTGCCGCTCTTCAGCAATAGTTTGATGACTTGCAGCCACTCCTAGCCACCTTACAGTCCGCTGAGACAGCCATACTCATCCACCCACCTCTTTGTGGCCAACCTGGTCCCACACTCTCTGCCGTGGCCCGGACGGCTCACCAGCACCAGCATCAGCGCCAGATGTTTGTCTACAGTGTCATAAGGTCTCTAACCACAACAACTAGTACTCAGTGCAATCCAAAGGATTTTGAGACACCACCACCCCACCTTGAGGTTAGAAAGTTTGTGTCCTGGGAATTATTTTTTCTCTTGTGGGCTCAGGGTGAGTATTTCTAG
This sequence comes from Penium margaritaceum, assembly GCA_023375785.1. Classification (NCBI taxonomy): domain Eukaryota; kingdom Viridiplantae; phylum Streptophyta; class Zygnematophyceae; order Desmidiales; family Peniaceae; genus Penium; species Penium margaritaceum. The sequence goes on from SZWC01006495.1 coordinate 90,774, forward strand.
CCATACTACACCCCAAAGCAATACTCCTCCATCCCAGAGCAGTTTATTTATCCAACCCGTGCAGCTAGGGCCCTTGTCTTCTTTACGCAAGGGAGTGATCGCTCTGAACTCGAGCCCTTCATCAGCGATCCTATTGCCGGCACCAACCACAATCCCTGTGAGGCCTGGAGTACCCTCGCACATCCCTACCGTGCTTTTGACCAGGCTGTCATGAATCACCTTTTGAAGTGCTTCAGTAACCTCAACATGGGTGACTCAAAGTCCATCACCGCTCATGTGAACCGGACACAGTGTGCTAGCCTCAACCGAATGGTATAGGCACCAACCGGCGGCAACAGCAACCAAGGGGAGGCCAATGCATACCTTCTTAGGTTTGCAGAAGCGTAGGAATGCCTTGGGGGAGCATGGGAACACGTGTGGCACATTGGGAGTAAGCTGTTCTTCTTATTGAAGTGTTAACATACAAGACTTTATGTACATCATGACACATCCTAGGCGACCCGGTGTCGCCGATCCGTGTGCAGCCCCGTATGGGCCAGAGATGAGCGTTATTGCCTAAGAATCACGTAGGTCATCTTCCCAGCTTTCCAACGCACCAAGAATCGCACCATTCCGTGGAGGAACGGCCGAGATATGGCCGTTTCCGTGAACCACGGCAATCAGCCGCTGGCAGCACCTCTAGCTGCAGTGACAACCGCCCGAAGCGCCCTTTCTGGTGATAACACATCGGGGCACCATTCCGAAGCACCCTTGGCCCTCAATGATCCTTGACTCATTGACTAGCCAGGCTCTAAGGCGCGCTTTGACCTTGTTGGGTCTTCTGAGGGTCGAGCCTTGGTCCTTGAGGATGAATTCCCATCACTTGTTTTTCCTTCGGCCGGTCCAACCTTTGGCCGGGCATAACTTCCTAAATTCTTGATGGATTGATCCCCTTCTTGGGTCGATCTCGCACGGTTCTTCCTTTAGGTTCCAAATCCGTAGTGAGATTTTACATTGAAAGAAGCCTCAAGCCGTCATCAGTGCCGTTCGCATTGTCCGGCTTGTAGCTTACTAACGTCGTGCACAAGATCTTCTCTGTCGGGTCATCAAGGCTCGTCCACCTCCGCTAGCCGCTCTCCTAACCATCAAGAACGGCGCAACTCCAGACAATACGATGACCCTCGTTGACTTTGACCGGAAGATCTTGGAGGCCATGGCGTCTCAGTGCACTCTGATGTCCTGGTTTTATGTGCGGCTCTTCGACTCAGAGGACGTGATTCAGGACACTCGCCTCCAGCGTGGAGACATAGAGGCATTAGTAGCAGTCAGCTCTGCCTCTCCTATGCCTTTGTGTACTGGGATCCCTGGTGCCACAACAGCCACACGTGGTGCTGGCTCCAGCAAGGGGGACTTGGGAAGAAGGGAAAGGGCAAGACCTAGCAGCCGTCCGACAACAGCTCTTCACGTAGCATCTCTCTTGTCTGCCACAACTATGGCCACCCCGGTCATGGATGGTACACTTACCCACTACCCACTGACAAGTCCCGTGTCTTCAGCTCCATGCATCACAAGCGTGAGCGACGCCTTGGTACTAATGCAACTTCCACCGCCTATTCTCTTGGCGCTTCCTCCACTTCATCATTCGTGGTCTCCTCTACCGGTACTACAGTAGTCATGGCTTTATCCCCGAATCCTTTCATGCCTTCTGTCGGATCTGTAGCTCTATTACTCGTACATACAACTCGTACTTCCCTGGACATGAGACGTCTGCTGAGACACCCCTGAGTAGAACGGTGTCTTTGAGCGCTGGAACTGTACCGTGGCAGATGCGGCCCGCACTATGCACATTGAGACAGGCCTATCCGAGGGCTTCTTCTTCGAGGCCATGTCAAACATGGCCTTGGTTTGGAATATAGTTCCCCACGGTCTTGTACCCTGTCCTGTCACTTCCTACCAGTATTGGTGTGGACAATGCGCAAATCTTCATCTTGTGCACGTCTAGGATTAGGTCGCCAATGTCTAGATCCGACAAGACCAGCGGGATGGCAAGCTAGCTCCCCGTGGTCGACTCTGTATCTTTCTTGGGATGCCTCATTAGTCAGAGGCTTAGAGGTTATGGGATCCTATCCGACACCTCATCATTGAGTCGTGTGACGCCCTATTCTTTGAGGAGATTCTTTCACGCGATCTCCCTCTTTTTCATGCTGGGATCCTTCCGAGCCTGTCGCCGCCATTGCGTGGGGGAGATTTTGCACCAGTGTACAATGTTGCTCCTTGTCTGTCACTCTCTAGAATCCCTAGTCCCACCAAGTCACCTATGCCTCCACGCACACCAAACACTCCCACTGTACCAGAGTCCCCATCTGTTCCTCACGGTGCTGACCACAGATCTAAGTCCACCTCTTCGGCCGCTGACACTGTCGACCATGTGACCGATTCCATGTCCTTCGCCGTAGTCTGTGCCACCCAAGCGACGGATGCAGGCACTCATGTCGCTACCTGAGTCGACTAGTCAGGCAGTTTTCTTGCGTCGGTCACCCTATTAGAGCGACCCATCGTGTCTTTGCCTCCTCGACCCTGGCACATCCACTCCTCTAGTGTTGGTTTGACATACTCACACACTCCTGGTGCTCGTCTTCCTCCACACAGCCTAGTATCTCCATCAGGCGTACGTCGTGCCATCGTTTGGCCACCTCTGGCCGCTACCCTCCTTCCCATGCCCCCTTCTCACACTAATGTGAATGCGGATCCAGGGACAAAGGCCTTAGGTCTAACTGGCCTTGCCATCGTCACAACGGACCTTCATCCTAGATCTATGCTAGGATGTACACTGGTATTTAAAGAGCATCGACGTGTTGTCTCTGTATCATTGTCATGTGCTCCAGCAGTTCTTGGCGCCGCTCGTCTGTTGACAATCAAGCCTTCTCTATAGAAAGCCAATCCATAAAGTCTCTGTGAGGCTAGAGCCGCACCTGATGCTGCCCAGTGGGAGGCTCGTTGCGAAGAAGAACTGCTGCAAATGATGACCATGGTGTATACGAGTTGGTCCACTTACCCCCAAGCCGTAAATCCATTAGGGCCAAGTGAATTTTGTGTTGCAAGTGGAATTCGGATGGCATGTTGGAAAAGTGAAAGCCTAGCTAACAGCCAAAGGCTTTAAACATGTACCAAGAGTGGACTTTGACGAGATTTTTGTGCCGGTTGGCCGTTTCAGCACTACTCGCACGCTCTTCAGCATGGTCGCATAGCATGGCTAGGAGCTCCACTAGATGGACGTGAACAATTCCTTCTTGCATGGCGCTCTCGATGGTGAGGAGCTTTACATGGTCCAGTCCCCAGGTTTCACGGATGGCCCTGGTCGTGTGTGGCGACTACGGAAGGCCCTCTATGGCTTCAAATAGTTTCCCAGATGCTGGGATATTGAGATCAGCCACAACCTCTTGAAGGATGGTTTGATACGTAGCATTGCAGATCTGGCTCTCTTCTTCACCCTACTGGGTACCACCTTTGTCATCTTGCTCGTCCATGTGGACGATCTGCTCATTGCGTCCCCTGACATCGCCGTTGTCCAGCGAGTGAAGGATCAAGTACAAGATCAAAGATCTTGGACCTCTCCAGGTGTTTCTTAGCAAAGAGATCGAGCACGACCATGCCCACGGCATTGTCCGTGTGCATGAGGCAGCTTACATGCACACTTTTGCTGGGCGCTTTACAGATCTCTTGCCCACCATACCCAGTGTATCCACTCCCATAGCACCAGACGGCCAGATCAAACTAAAAGCTTCTGATGCTGGCACATTGAATGCGAGTGTAGACGTGGCTACCTTTCTACTACTACATGGCCAGGCATTGCCCTTCTCGTGAACCTACGTGCTCAATTCTCTCAATCTCTACTCGAGCTACACTTAGTTTCCGCAATTCACGTGGTGCGATACATTGTCTCCATCCCACATCGTGGATTGAAGTTCCGCCAACTGCGGTCTGTAGTTGTTAAGGGCTACACGGATAGTGACTAGCCTAGAAGTGCAAATGGAAAGTGCCGCACTTGATGGTTCTTTCTTGTTGGCGGCACAGCTGTCTCGTGGCGTTGTGGCAAGCAATGATGCATTGCACGCAATACTGTAGAGACGGAGTAGGTGGCATTGGACGTTGGTGCATGCGAGGGTGTGGGGTTGCGTCGTCTGTTGTGTGGATTTCGTCAGCCTGCATCGCCCATCACACTGCGTTGTGACAATGAGAGTGCCATTGCTATTGCAGATAATGATGGCATTGATCACATGTGCACAAAACACATCAATATGGATTATTACTATGTGCGCTCTTTGTTGCTTGGGGGCAACATCAGTATTTTCTGGGTCAAGACTGTGCGACAACTTGCCGACGTCTTGACCAAGGCCGTCAAGCGTGCATCGTTAGAAAGGGCTGCTAGTTTGGTTGATCTACATCCCTGAGTTGTTTTTCTTGTATGTGTGAGCTCCCTTACCCTGTTCTGCCTCATGTATGCCCTCACTCTTCCTGTGACTTGTTGGACAATGGGAGCATGAGACCATGGGGGAGTGTGTGTATGTACACTAGTCTCCACGAAGCATGGGGGAGTGTTGTGATTTGCTTGTACACTCTCTCACTGATGTGTGTTGTGACCTTTTAGTTGGTGTACATGCTTGTGTAGATGATCGACTTGGCGGACTTTCATGACGGCGGGCGCTCAGGGACGGAGGGGACGTCGCATCGTTTTGAGAGATGTGGCTCCTCTCTCCTTGTGTGGAGTCTTCCACTTGGTACCAATGTGCGCCTAGCTTCATTGACAGCAACACCGCCGTTCATGCCACCGACAATCATGAACGACTTCGCTTTGTACCATGGAGTCTGTTTAGGCTTAGGCAGCCATGACTCGTGTGTGGTTTTTCTAGCTGATTTTGACTGCACGACTTCGTTCGCAGCTTGCATGCATTGTTATGGTCCAGTTTTCACGAAAAATGGACAATGCCCAGGTTTGGACCTGTCCTCTGGCATGACTCACAGAGAAAACCGATCAAGCCAGAAAATAGTGCATTCTCCTGATTGGCTGGTAGACTGAGTAATAAGCCTCAGACAGGTGATGGCCTATGTTAGTGTGGGAGGGGTCTCTCACCAAACCTCACTCTTGCTGTCAACTTTGACATTACTCTTTTCCAATTGCATTTCGGGCATCAACTTTTGAGTTGGAGTGTTCCCTCTCACAGATGAGCTGCCAGCGTTGCTCAGGCGCATACATGTGGATATGAGCCCAGCACAATTAGTCTTGTCACCACGAATGATGGGCCGCCACCCGCCCCTCACAATATTAGGATGAGTGTCGTACGTGGTTGAAGCAAAACGATGTTTGTACTTATCCACTGCACACCGAACCCAGGATCGGCCCTGTGGATAGGCATCACTGGAATACTGACTAACTACTTGGCCCAAGGTCATCTGAGTTTCGAGTTTCGTTGATCCACTCTACTCGACATCTGGTCAAATTCACTTTGGAACTAAAAATGTTGCTTGTATTGCAGTAGTGTTCCAAATCGCAACTTCATGTATCCAACTGCCGTAGCGTGGGGTTCTCTGATATGACCGAACAGAAGGGTGCAAGGGTGTAACCTTTCCGGATCTGTGGAAGTTCCTGTCACTTAGAAAGATCGGACACCTAGCCCTCTGCAACAGCTTTGCAAAATGGTCCACTTGAAAGAGCTGAAACCAGCTTCACCATTCCCTGCACCTGTTGAGAGAGTCGACCCACAAACATTACAATCCTCAATCATTCGAACCTCGCCTCCGAAGCAACCAGAACCACCTGCGCAGTCCTCTGCGGACTAATCCTCAGCAGTGTCAGCCTTAGCCTTCACATCGTCAGCCTCCTCCCCTTTCTCAGAAGTCTTCACCTCCACTTCTTTCCCACCTTCCTGTGTCTGCTTCTCTTCAACCCCGTCAACCTTTTTCTCACCATCACCCTCATCCCCATCCTCATCGCTTTTGCGCTTTTTGCGGTCCCCTTCTTCGACCTCGTCCTCCTTGCGATCCTTAACCCCGTCGTCACCATCACCATCCGCCTCCTCTCGCGCCCGCTTGCCACGGCGCTCACCCTCACCGTCGCTTTCACTCCTGCCCTTGTCCTTGTCACCATCTCTTTCATCCTCCCGGTCCTTCTCGTTGTCCTTGCGCTGCTTTTCCTCCTTGCGCTCCTCGTCGCTGGCGGGGCTCCGGTCCCTGCTACGCCCCTTGCCCTCGCCAGGGCTGCGGCTCCTGCTCCTGCTGCGGCTGCGGCTACGGCTGCGGCTGCGGCCACGTGGGCTGCGGGAGCGGCTGCGCGACGGACTGCGGCTGCGTGGGCTGCGGCTGCGATTGCGGGGGCTGCGGCTGCGGCTGTGGCTGCGACTCCGGCTAACACTGCGGCCACGGCTGCGGCTGCGGCTACGGCTGCAGCTGAGGCTGCGGTCCTTCTCGTCTCCATCGTCCTTGCGGCGATCACGCCCACGCTCTCGGCTGTCGTCACGACGCCTGCGGGGTCTGCCACACAAAGAACTCGCAGACAGCAGAGGATCAGAAAAGGTCGAGAGAACACAGCCCAAGCCAATGAACCGCACGTGATTAATTAAGCACAAGCTACGGGAACAAGAACAGGGACACGGACAAGAACTGGGACATGGACAAGAACAGGGGCAGGGACAACAATAGGGACACGGACAAGTACAGGGGCAGGGACATGAATTGGGGCAGGGAGAGGGGTGGGGGTGACTGCAGGGCGAGGGGAGGGGATGGGGAAAGGAACGAGGGTGGGGATGGGGTAGGAATCAGGGCAGGGACCAGGGGGGTGAGGGGGGCTGGACAAGAGCAGGGGCACAGGCACGCAAATGGGGATGTGGACGGGGACGGGACCAGGGACAGGGATAGGGAAAGGAACGGGGAGTGGGACGGGAACAGGGAAAGGGATGGAGATCGGGTGGGGAAAGTGGACAGGGATGGGGACAGGGACAGGGACAGGGATGGAGACGAGGATGGGGACGGGAACAAGGACATGGATGGGGACGGGGATGGGGATGGGAACAGAGACGAGGACGGGGACGAGGACGGGGACAGGGACAAAGACGAGGACAAGGACGGAGACGGGAACGGGGACAGAGACCGGGACGGGGACGGGGAC
>SZWC01006495.1:104017-114017 GCA_023375785.1 Penium margaritaceum
GCGACAAGGAAACCAGAAATAGGTCCCTTCGGTCCCACCGGGTCCGAGGGGGAAGAGAAGTCGCGGGGAAAAATCGCACATACCTTCCGTACTTCCCAAAGAGGTGTTCCAGGTCTCTAGTTCGAGTCCTTGAGCTCAGTCGGCCCACGTACAGACGGGCGGCGGTGTTGATGCCGCTGCTGCTGCTGCCGCCGCCGCCGCCGCCGCTGCTGCCGTGCCCGCCGCCGCCATAGCTGCTGCCATAACGCGACGACATGCCTGTAACACGCAAAAGAGAAAACAAGAGCCGAAACTGGACAATGAGGATGACCGCATGGTCCGCGACTAACAGGATGGGTGAAATGCAAGGTGAATGGAAATCAAGATGGGCAGAAACCGACCAAAACAGAAAGAAACGCCCCGATCCAAACCTACGTTCCATTATCGTTTCAAATGGCGTCCAAGCAATCCCGCGGAAAAGGAGGGGGCGAAGAGAAAAAAGGGAACATTTTTCTCTGGGTCAGGTTTTTCTTAAAAACTTACCCCTGGGTCTGTCAGGACGACGATCTGTGAGGAGAGAAGGCGCAAGGGAATGTGGTCGAGGGACGGGGTGCCTGCCACGCACGTGGCGGACGACGAGTGGGCTAGGAGCAGAGTGCTAGCAAAGGACAGACAGGGTTTCGGAGAAGGGAACTGGCAGAGATGAGACAGCAGATGAGATTCTACGCGATGCAGCGGCGGCTGAGGGCGCCACCCGGCACATCAGCGAGCATCAGGCCCACACGAGATGCGGAGACGAAGAGAAAAGACCGTCGTGATGTTCAGCTTTTGGGTCCGCTAGGTGGGCGGCGGCAAGTCTGGCGACAGTGTGTCCGGTGAGAAAAATACGTGAGTTCATTTAGGTGTCCGCTCTAATGTCCCCATGCGGCCGTGGCTTACGCAGTGGGTGAGCCACGCGGACCTCTCCCTCGCGATGGTCACCGTCTTTCGGCCGGCCTGCACCGAGGCGGCGAACTGCACCAGTTCAGTGCCGCAGGTGGAAGGCTGACTTTCACAGTTTGGGGGTGAAACACGAGGGTGTTGAGGGCGAACAGGCTACGGTGGCAAATAGTGGTTCTGCAGTCATTATGTACCTATTCTTGGGTTCCAAAGTAACCTTTTGTCATTTGTTCTTGGACCTGCTCACTACATCCGACATTGACACACATGAATGTATGAGAAACAGTCCGTGTAACTCTTCCACATGTGGAAATCATTAAAATACAAAAATTTCGTTTGAATATCATATGTGAAACATGTATTCCATGTTATTCAATGAAAACATTTCCAAGAATACCACATGCAGCAACACTTTGTGAACAAGCAATGATATAGTTGAAATCGTTAAAAAAAATCTTCTTTATTTCACATACATTGTCAAGGACAATGGTAGACCATTTGTGTGGTTTCTTCATTACCAATGTTTGCATCGGTGAATTCCTTTCTTTCCCTCATCATGGTTAAATCTGCATGAGTTACTAAATACCTCTTTACACCTAATCACAACATTGCATTATACATAACTTAAAGCAAAATCATTCTTCAAAAAATGGTAAATTCACGTAATTTCTTACAATTTGCACCATTGAATGAAATGCTTTTGATTGCCCTTTCATTACTTACATCGCAAAAGCAATTTTGCAACAAGAGGAATGTACTCATAGCATCATCAAATACAAATGAAACATTTTTTCTCCCTCCAAGAAATTTGGCAAGTCATAAATTGCTTTCAATGAAATCGTAGATTACATTTTCCTGATGAAATGTTTTATTGGATTCAATCATAATTTTCTTGGATTTTTAAGGAATTGTTTTCCAAGTTGCCTGTAGTAGATTGGACGGAACCCTTGGCCAACTAGGCCAACACCGTGGTGTTTGAGAGTCTCCGACCCTCAAGCCATCCCGTCCAACTACCCATAGCCAGGGACCTTCATTCAATCCACGAGGCATCGACCGTGCACTATATTGCCCCACATTTTGAATTAGTATGGTGAAATAATGCCCAATCCTGAAGGAAAACTTACTAAGAAAAATAATAAACATTGATTTCTTCTATTAAAAGAAATCTTCATATCTCTCATAGCGACTCGAGTCACACATATTGACTTTTCATTCTGATTAAATACCATTAACATGATGCAAATCACTCAATGACAGTCAAGATTTCCTCATGATGCATCAAGGCTTGAAGTTCTCTTGTCATATGAGGAATTTCATTTCAAAAATTAAGGTGCAACGACTTAATCAAACCACCATCAACCAACGATGGTCAAATAAGAATATCTTCCACATTGCAAGCTCTATATTTATCTAGACCTCAAGCCCCTCATATTAAGGAGTTTAGGGACAAGGGAATGTGTTTAATGTTTTGAAACCTGGGTTGTAACAGACATAGTCCTCTTTTCAACTGTGTGGAACTCGAAACATGAGTCCTCATAAATCATCAAATGAGGAGGGGAGTGAATGGTTGCCTCATTTCAACTGAGACACACCATGCCACACAACGACAAAGACATTATAGGGCATGTTTGTGAATTTACATCTTAAAATACTATCATTCCACGTGGCCTATGCATGTGTAAATTTTACCCTAGTGCAAAACTAGGAGTGGAGGAAGAGTGACACGATGGATTTTTCATCACAGCACTCCTTTTGTCTCAAATCCGGTCAAGGTCTATTTTCTGGATGATGTTGAACTAAACTCTAGCGCATACATGCTTTTTCAAACTTTTCTTTCTTCAAACCCGGTCCTCGATTACCCGAAAAAACCAATGACCATGTGACTACAATGTTCACGCATAATGATGGTTTGTAAACTACATAAGTTGAAAACAAATGGATGTAATATGTAGGTGAAATGAAATCAAACCTTTGTGGCCAATTTGAAGATATCATGCATTTGGGGGTAAAGGGCGCATTTCTACATAAATAAGAGCATTTGGACTCTGGCCAATTGAAATTAAGGGCTAGTTTGTGGATGTTTTGTGTTTACGCATTCACAAAACCAAGATGTTTGCATCCAATTGTAAATTTTGCGATTTTAAGCATATGAATTATATTGAAATTTGCATTTGAACTTGACTCACAAAATTTACAAGTACAGGAATACATTGATATGATAGTTACTAACAGATTTGAAAGCAATCCTTGGCCAAATAAGGCCAAACTTTTAATAACTTACCTATCTCTCCCACTTAAGCCATCCGATCAAATAACCCCTATAGGGAAAGGACCATTACCCAAGCCATATAGTTCTGATTGTGCCATATTGTCATTTAACATATTCTTAAATCAATGTTAATGAAAAAACACCATGATTTTCAATCACATGCTTGTTAAAATGTGTATAGTAAGAAATTGGCATAAATGAAAACTTTTCTTTAATATTTCAAGAATAACTCATATCTTGACATACTCAAGTTTTCATTAAAAAATTTACCATTGCAGTTTTTGAAAGAAACAAAGCTTATAACCAACTCGCTTTCATGTGAAAAAAGTGGACATCTTATAGCTCCGGATTGACTGTCAAGTTCACTTCAAACAATAATTCATGCACATTCTTCCATAAAAGAACATAATGATCAATACTCTAAACCATCTAGACATAAATTAAGATAATAAGGAAAAGTACCCAATAATCAGATCTCATCAATTCAAAACCCCAACAAGTTAGCATGCATACATTCCCAATGTGAACGTGTTGTTTACCCGAACCTCATCAATTGAACACCCTGGCAAGTTAGCACACATACATCCTAAGACAAGCAATCCATTTTTACCTGATTTTTTCAACAATATACACCATGTTGAGATTTTCCTATATCATTGGCCAGGTTCTCCTTGAAGAGGCAAAAAACTCCTATGAGGAAAAACATAAATTTGCAAGATCATTTCCTCACAAGAAAAGAAATATGCTCACTGGCAACTTGTGACCCTTCAGCTGCCATTTACCCTTTAGTTTCCCAGGCACCTAACATCTTCCCAGATACCATTCAGCTAGCTAGGAGGTTATGCAACCAACAAGGTGATTATGCAACCACCCAAGTAGTCATGCAACCACCCAAGTGGTTATGTTGCCACCCAGGATGTTGTGCAACTCTCTTTAACTTCCCAACCATGAGCATCAAAGGAGGGGGCTTACATCAAGCCTGCTTGCAAGAAAATGAAGTCACTAAGTGAGTGTGCCTTCAGTTCTCAACAAAAGTAGCCCACCATCAGGCATTAAAAGAATTTTTATCCAAATCTCAAAGTGCTTCCTGTAGCCCTTAGACCTTGTACAAGGTACACAATACATAGTCAATGAGGTTCCTTAGAGAGAAGGCATCCGGTGCGAACGCCCTGTGTTTAAAGCACTTATTGCGTTACTTGTACAACCATAACACCTACTATGGGTCTGTTTTCCATACTTAGTGTGATTTTGTTCTATGGATTCAAATCATGTACCTAATTTTTGGTGTGATTTTTGTATATGAATATGTGCTGACAAACCATACGCACTAAATCTTATGTCCAATTGTGCTTTAACCCATCAAACATCTGTTTTTCTTGACATGGTATTAGAGTGTGGTGACTGTTTGTGACCAACAACAACAACAACAACAGAAGAAACGCAAGCACCATGTACGAAGTGGAGGATTTCCAGCTCCTACACTAGCAAGAATTCATTTAAGGAATGGAACAAGGTTAGGAGAAGAAGTGAGGATAAAGCTCAACGCTGATCACATAGTATGCACAAAAAATGCAACTACACTTCCTAGAGTTTGTGGCTCACACTACACAACTTCAAAAAAATTACAACTGTAAGATGTAGAAAGAAGACATTTGAGTTCAACATGAGAGACTAAGACACCAGCAAGAAAAAGAAAACCTCACTTTAATGAGGTAACAACTGCAACAGATGGTCCTTCACCGACAGGAAGAGAGTGAAACACGCATCAACAACCTAATGCAACACTGCACATAATCAACTACTTCAACGAACCCCAATTCAATTCTAGCGGCTCATCTTAAAGAATCACATCTTATAGAAGCCCATCTTGTAATAGCTCAGCCAATATTAGTCGACCCCATTACACGTGCCAGAGGAGTACAACTCTTCCCTCTGGCTCCCTATTCTACAATCAAGGTGAGCATGTTAGCCATATTTAACAACCTTTAAGTAGATGAAATCAGCAAAGAGAAGTTCAAAAGTGAATAATTCTCCCACGAGACATTTAAACTAAAAGAAACAACTTGTCAACACAAGTTTGGGCGGTTCTTGAAGGGACGATGCAAACCTTTAGCCCTCAACAGCCGACACAATTTCCTTAAATTGTTCAACTTTTACAACTTTATGGCATACTCAGTCCCCCTTGATACCACGCATCTAATAACCTCTCCGCAAATACAAAGACACCACTGAACCTGCCTACTTAGCATGGTAGTACCTCAAGTAGCAATACAACGCCAAAGACTCCATCTAGAAATCTTCCCTCCTTACAGAAATCTCTCACATCCACACGAGCCAATTCAAAAGCAATGTCAAATTCAACTTTGAAAGAGCAAAGGATATCCATGCCGAGCTCGCTATCATACATTCACCGCTTCCACAATCTCCATTCATATCTTGTATCATGAATGGCCTTGGTGATGAATGGATAAATTTGAAGTGCATTCTCTGTTACACAGAACCTAATCTCTTTAGCAAAACTTTGTCCACATGAAGTTACCTAAAGAAATATGTGACAAGTAGTTTGAATAACACCATGAGAAATCACTTGTCAACCTTATCATGGCTCCAAGATGTATCCACAAACAAAGGACAATTCGTACTCCCCCCATGGCTTGTCGCCGCCATTCTCAACATCATTAACCCCGAGCTAGAGAAGGTTGTCAACATCTCTCATCACGGGCTCCAAAAACTCCAAGCTACGTCCTACAATCACATGGAAAAATCATAATACAAAGGGACACATTGAGAATGATTGTATGATGCGATAAAAAGATCCGTATGAAAGAGATGGTATCAGACAATCCACACCTATGTTTTGATAACAAGGAGAACGAGCCAAAACAGCAACAACCTCTTTAATTCATAATCAAGGACAAGAAATAGATAGAGAAGCAGAATAATCAAGACAATCCCACCAATACCAAGGACGTAGCAAATCAATTCGAACAAACGTATGGCTTCTCGTGTTATGCAAACCTTTTAGCAAGTGAAGAGGAGAAAATCATATGACAACTAGATATCTTTTACTAGGATAACAATAGTAATCAATATCACTTACAACAGGAGCACCTTACACAACCTCAGATTATACAAAAAGAAAGCTCTACAGTGATGGTGGGGAACATGGCACAATTGCGTATGAACGGCATCGTAGATCCTCACTCCCATTCTCACAAAAACATTAACATCACCATCGATGATTTGATTGACATCAATGGCATCTATGCAAACCTCATCTCCATGGACAAAGTGATAATAAAAGGACTACGTTTCACCACAAAAGGAATGGAGCTCTTTGTCAACACGGTCTAACTAAAGTGCCGTTCAAAAGGAGGATTGATGAGGAACAAGATGATCAGCCTTCATCTTTGCCCTCTTTGTCTCTAACAATCAATTGTTAGCCGACTGTTAGCCTCTTAGCATGGAATTGGGCAACATCAAAACTTTGGCATCCTCGTCTTTGCCACATTAATGATTACGAGCTTCAATGACTATTCTCCAACATCCTCATTGATGGCCTCACCATTTTCAAGGATGATCAAGGTCACCCTTATGAACCTTGTGTGAAGTCAAAGATGGTGCACCAATCCTTCCCTCCATAAACAAAAAGCTTCACTTGGTCCACATGGACATTTGCAGGCTCTTTGCCAAATCCTCAGGTAGACATAAGTAACTTGTGGTCTTTGTCAACAATTCCACCAGGTACATTTGAACATATCCTCTCATCAACCATAATGTGTTCCTCAAAACCTTCCATTACTGGTCGCCATAAGTGGAACGCAAAGCCATGTCAAAGTTAGACATTCTCCGCTCACTCTTTGTCAAGTTCACAAGCAATGACTTTTTAACTCTACTCAAGGAGCATGACATCAAACAAAAAGGCTTGATACCCCATACTACGCAACAGATCCGTGTGGCAAAATGCTACTATCCCATGCTTAAAGAGATGCTCAAGTTCATTCTACTCTTAGACCAACCTCAAGATTCATGGTAACCAAGAGAATTCCAAAAAGCAATGTGATTCAAACACGTTTAAACAAAAGTGAGTCTCCCAACAACTCCATATGCTCTGTGACACGAGAAAGCGCCTAACATAAGTAGCCTTCACATGTTTTATTGTATGGTACTCTACCACGTTCCCAAAGAAGAGCGACATAACCTTGACCAGAAGGTCGCATGGGGAATCCACATCAGTCGAAGTGAAACGCAAGATGTTTTAATCTTCTACATCACAGCTTGTCATTCCATAAGCAATCGCTGTAAATTCTATGAGACCCTCATTGGAAAGGCAAAATCAAGGATGTTAAAGCTTATTTATCAACATTAGAAATAGGTTTGGCAGAGATGGAGAAGCAATAACTCATTGAGATGGAGTTGCAACAGCCACATAAGAAGGAATTGAAGGTGGTAAAAACCATCACAATGGAAAATGACAACCATCCTCTTGTAATCACCAAACAACTTGATGAAGGACACCAACAAGTAGAGGCTCCTTTCCTTGAGGTAGCATACAACCAAATCGATAGGAAGGGACTCTTGGAATCTTCCACTTTTGCGCATAACTTGGAGCTTGCGTAATTCCATAGACTCCCGCAAAAACAACTCAAAGACGTCAACATAACAACACGAATAACATGTCTTATGTCATACATCACCCATGAAGAAGTAGACAATTTTCACACATGTTTTCTTACCATCACGTTCGTTGCTTGACAACAATAAAAACTTCTTTCTCCAAAACCTTCCAACATCATTGAAGCCCTCTTTGGTCCTCACACTGGTTGGAAGTAGGATTTTCATGCTGAATATAAGAGTCTCTTTACCGAGGGAATAAGAGAACTTGTCAATATCCCTCCAGGACATCGTACTATTAGAGTATAGTGGATCTTCCATGTGAAGACCAAAACAGATGGTGACCTCGACAAGCTGAAAGCTCGTCTTGTTTCAAAATGCATCACACAAACTCTCTCAAAATAATTTTTGACACCTATGCTCCAATGATTTTCTACATTTGAACAAAAACGATGCTTTGCCTTGTATTAGGGAATGATTAGATTTCTACAGGTGAACATCATCCACACCTTTCTCGATAGCAAAATGGACACAACATTCAATAAGAAGTAGCAAGAGGGATATCATGATGGTACTGTGCAAGTTTTCTAGCTCTTCAAAATCCTCTACTGGCCGAAAAATGCTCCCTCCCATAGTACCAAAAACTACAAAAACATCCTTGACAAGCTCAATTTCAGTACTTCATCCTGTATCAATTGTAGTGTTCTGCAAAAATACTCGTTAACATCATTACTACACTATTATTCCCACCTTTATGTTAACAAAGTGCTCATCATTGGATGCAACGAAGAGCCTACGATAGCAATAGCAAACATCATTGTAATAGAAGTCAACAACAAAGTCACACCCATTGTGAGTGTCTACCTTGCCATGAAAATTGATCACAATCGCGAAGCACAAACCATTCGCCTACGGAGGCAAACGTACACCAACAAAAGAGTGATAATGCTCAACTTTTCTCACAAATCTATCAAAACTCTACAGTTACTCCAACCATTTATAGTACAACAACGTGATCTAGGTCCTTTAAGTAAAATAACCCATCTTTCCTGCATCATATCCCTCAAACATGTAAAAATCTGTACTCGATCGGACATACAATTCGCAATCCAACGTCGGGCTTCCTACAGCAAGACTCGTCACTAAAGAATGTGCAAGGTGTTTATCCATGTGGTACGGTAGCTCAAGGCAACACCTACATTTCAGTCTTTGTGTGGCACCAACACTTCTCTACAATTGTAATGCCATAGTGAAGACAACTTTTGTTGACATCTTGACAATCGTTGTAGTACTAAAGTCTACATTTGCCTACTTAGAGGTGTACCAATCACTTGGTTTGGCAAAATGAAGACCCATGTTACACTAAGCAATACCAAGGAAGAGTATGTGGCCACCACAAAAGTGATGCAAGAAATCACCTATCTAAGAAACATCCCCGAAGAGGTTGGATTTCCGCAAAAGGGACCTATGCCCTTGTTCGTGAAGAACTAGGCTAACATCAATCTTGCCAATTGAACACAGTTCAACGGTCTAAGAAAACACATAGGCATGAAGGGGCAGTAGATCCGCTTGAAGGTCCTCAACATCACACTCTATCTGCACTTCATTTACAAGGGAAGACTAGTCACCGATTTGTCATAAAAATCATCAGCAAAGAAAATCACACTATTGACGTAAAGCAAAGTATAATCCATGGAGATGGACCACTCACCTCCACTACATTCTTCATGTACATCCAAAGCCGCTCCTACACTGTGTTTGACATCCAAAACGCATAATCTGGACAAGCGTGTATGTGCATTGCCTCATCCAAACTTGGGATATGAATTCACGAGCAAACATGACAGTTCTCATCAAAGTTACTATTCACTCCATCCTCTCTATGCGTCTCACAAGTCAAAAGGGGAACTCTTATGGTTGTTTTTTTGGAGGTTACTACTAACCCCCAATTTTGTATTGCCAAAGTTCAACAAAAAAACCACTTGAGATACTTGCAATGTTTTAGATGCAAAGTAACCACTTGGGTTGTTTCTTGCATCTTCACCGGCAAGAAAGTTTGGACAATGTTTCAAAACTGCTCTTGACGTGGTCTACGAATTTCCAACCACTGGGGTGGATTTTGGAATCTGCCCTAGAAAGACTCCTACAAATCCAATGATTGCAAGCAACCGCTCAACAGATCGCTTGCCCGTGATCAAC
>SZWC01006495.1:119017-121169 GCA_023375785.1 Penium margaritaceum
TCTGCCAATGCAAACATTGAAAATCCTTAGTCTTGGAATGGGGTTTGTGTGTAGAGAAAAGAAAAAAGGCAAATTGAATCATCATGCTTCTTAGAACAGGCAAGGGTGCCACATCAATCCTCTCGCTCCGCTTGATTGGCAAGTTACATCACCGATTTGGCATGGCCATCAAAATCAATATGGTGTTTTCTTCCTTTGAACTTGCTAGATACAATTGATTTTTCTTCAACCTGCAGATGTCTCAGGCTTATGTTCAGATTTGCACATATGTATCAGTTATTACACCCGTGCGTTAGGGATTTGATGCACCCCATGCATTGAGAGGGAATTTGATCGGCCCCGCTACTACGAGTCTTAGAAGATCCCTGCACAGAAAACGATGCCTTCAACCTGGAATGTTCTTTGGCGTTGAGTTTGAAAATACTTTTTGTAAACCAAAGGTGGTCTGTTTGCCGTGAAAAAAGAGCCAAAATTTGGAAATGGAAGCTTTTGCTCTAATGCGATTGAGCAATTTCTCCGTTTTTAGTCACATCCCTTCTTACGATGTAGAGTTTTATGTCTGAAATGGGCTCCACTTGCGTAGAACACACAAAACAAAGAATAATCATAGGGGGTTGTGCTTGAAACAATTAAGAAGAACTGGTGGCATTGGCTGCACATGGGCTTACTTTGGGGTTATGTAGTAATACACTACAGTCGAGTTCGAAGTTGTTATCTGTTATATAAATAGATTTTTCTCAACCTTTGCCTCCTTTCCAAGGGGAAGACGTCAATCAATTTATGTAATTGCTTGTGGTGTGCGTTATCTCTTTCTAAAAAATTCTTAGTTACTTCTCAAAACTTGTCTGATTCGCACGTTTTTTGGGGTTACGTAGTAACACAATGCAATCGATTGCGTAGCCAAGAATTTGTTCTGACGTCAAAAAATCCATTGCACAAAGTCTTTTGCAAGGGCAATTCTGTCTTTGGTCGGCGTTTTTGTCCATCGATAGCCCCTCTCGTATTGTCCAGTTGTTCTTTTCTACATTTCTGTTGCGCCCAAACAGGCTCTCTCTATGCGCTGTTCTTCTTTAAAAAGCAACTCCTAGTTTTAGAAAAACGTGCAATTTGGAAAAACTTTGCACAACAACGTGGGTTTTTTGTGAAACAGATATGGGACATCGCAAGGAAGCACGTGACTCGACCGCTTCTTCTCCTTTGACAAGAGGGGAAGGTCAAGAAAAAATGGCTTTCAAGGAAGGAAAAATGGTTGAATCCGACCTCAGTGTATTGCTACGTAACCCCAATGCACGCATGCTTGCAGCCAATGCCATTAGTCTTGGTCTGGAAGACACTTCTGTCAGAAAAAATCACGCTCAGGGAGAGCCTTTTGTTTGGATGCAACGTAAGTGGAGAAAAAAATGCCCCAAAAACATGCAATGGGCTGTCGATGGAAAGAAAAGCTTACCGCAGACAGGATTCTTCTCGTAGAAGTCCTTGTGCACTGGATGTTTTTGCATCAGACTCTTGCCTACGTAACCGATTACATTGGGTTACTACGTAACCCGAAAGAAAAGTGTCATCGCACGATTGCGATCTCTCTAGGGAGCGAGGGTCTGGATTGAGTGATGGTCACATGACCCAGATTGCCATGCTCGATCAGCAACGCATGTTGCGGATTGAGCATGGCGAGAGAGGTTAGATACCTTGTTTTTTTGGTTCTTAAGAGCTGTATATGTCTGATAAAAATTCCGCTCCTGCGATAATAAATGGTCAAGCCTTCGGGCGCGCCGATATTCTGGCTATTTCGCCGCACAAATATTTTTGAGCCGAATTCGCACTGGCCGGCTGGGTCCTGGAAATTTCTCAAAGAGGAAGTACCACGGAAATCGCCTTCAAATGCGACTAGCAGACGCAGACCTTTGTGAGTGCGCTTTCTAGCGCACTCACAAAGCTGCGCAAGAAACGACATGAAGCGCTACTTCAAACCTTTGCCCAGAAAAGCGAGGGCGGAGGACGACGATAGGCGACCGCTGACGTCAGCGTCAGCGTCAGCTTCCTCTGTGAGCGAGGCTTTTGAACTCCCGCCGCCCAAGAAGGAGAGGGGGTGTTTTGAGGAGGGGGTTGAGAAGGAGAACGATGAGGACCAGGAGCGACAGCAGCAGCAGCAGAC
>SZWC01006496.1:21187-38443 GCA_023375785.1 Penium margaritaceum
TTGTACGGCCTCAAGCAAGCATCGCGTGCTTGGAACCAGAAGTTGGATGCGGCACTGCAGTGCATGGGGTTTGAGCGCAGCGAGTGTGACTACAGCGTGTATCGCTGGCAGCATGAGCATGAGATCCTCATCATCATCGTCTATGTGGATGACATGCTCCTCCTTTCCAACAGCATGTCTGCACTGCAGGAGTTCAAGGAGGCCATGCAGGAGCGCTTCCAGATGTCTGATCTCGGGGAGGCGTCATACTTCCTCGGTATCCAGATCACGCGTGACCGAAAATCACGCTCTCTCTCGCTGCAGCAGAGTCGCTACATCAAGGACGTCCTACAGCGGTTCGGCATGGCAGAGGCCAAACCCATCGGCACGCCGCTAGAGACGCGGCAGTACCTCGTGAGCTTCAGTGGAGAAGCAGATGCAGCTGAGCGGCAGAAGTACCAGAGCGCCGTCGGCAGTCTCATGTACCTGATGGTGGCAACCAGGCCGGACCTCGCACAGGCTGTGAGCGCTGTGAGCCAGCACATGGCTAACCCCGGCCCTGAGCACCAGAAGGCAGTGAAGCGGATCTTCCGCTACCTTGCTGGAACCGCTAACATCGGCATCACCTACAACGGCAACGACAACAGCATCATCGGTTACACAGACGCAGATTGGGCTTCAAACCCTGAGACTCGCAAGTCCATCTCTGGACATGTGTTTCTCATGAATGGAGGTGCCATTAGCTGGTGCAGCAAGCGGCAGGTGGTCGTGGCCACCTCCAGCACAGAAGCTGAGTACGTCTCTCTCAGCTTTGGAGCCAAGGAAGCAGTTTGGCTCCAGCGTCTCATGGCAGAGATGAGTGGGAGTGCAGCAGTTCCTGTTCCCATGCGCGTCGACAACCAGAGCGCTATTGCACTCGCCAAGAATCCCGAGCACCATGCTCGCACCAAGCACATTGACATCGCCTATCACTTCATCAGGCACATGGTGCAGGAGGGTGCTATCAAGCTGGAGTTTACTCCAACCAGCAAGCAGGTCGCTGATTTCTGCACCAAGCCAGTGACCCGTGAGAAGCAGCAGTTCTGCATGAAGGCATGTGGACTCAGCCCACTCTGACTGCGGCAAAGTGGGAGATTGTTGGGAAAGGAGCCATCCGGCTCAGTTTCGGGTCCACAAGAGCAAGTTCCAGGAAGCTACCAGATGCCTACTCCGATCGTCGATCNGTGCTGACTAGGATAAAGGTACCTCTCCTTACTTTTTAGGTGAGGTGAGATCCTTGTGTGCTAGCCATGGACACATGGCGATTCTCCATGGGTTTGTGGGTTATGTGACCACTAGGAGTGTGCCATGAGAGCATTCTCTAGCTCTCTAGGTCGTGTGTGAGTGGTCAGCCTGATTGCTAGGCTGATTTCCTCCCTTGTGTGAGATTATGGATTCTAGTGTGTGAGCCTTAGCCTCCATGGCTAAGTGGTGTGGCTTGTGAGAGGGCTGACTTGCCCAAGCTCTAGCTCTATATGTACTCCATCATTTTGAGTGATTGAACAACCATTCTTCAGCACAAGTGATGCCCTTTCAGTCCCACATGCTCGCTGCTCCAAGGCTCCCTCTCTCCTCCAGATCCAACACCATCGCACGCTTCTATTGCAAAACCTTCGTGGAAATGGTAGTTTGAGGTGGTGATACGCGTGTACGGATACCTCAACATGCTGAAAGGGACGGAGACAGCACCGGAGGATGAGGCAAGCGCGGAATATGCAGGGTGCCAAGAGTGGAATGACATAGCTCTCACACTCCTCGTCACGTCCATAAGCCCCTCTCTAATCTCCCACATCGAGGGGTACACCATGGCAACTAAGGCTTACACCAAGCTGACGAACGTGTACCAGTCAACTTCCCTCACCAATCAACTTTTCATCCTACAATGCCTCATCGGGCTGCGGGTGGGCGAGGGGGAATCCATCTCGAACTTCCTCCAGCAGTTCAAAGGACAGTTTCAAGAAGCCCATGCCATGTCCTAGCAGCTCGACCAACAGATGCAGGCCATGATTCTCCTCATGGCCTTGTTGCCAAGCTGGAACCCCATGATCACCACCTTGGGTGGTTCGGAGGAGTCAGAGTTCACGTACCCTCCTGTCTCTGAGTTTATCCAGAACGAGGCCATGCGACGCAACAACGGCGTCATCAATAATGTCGCGTACGCGAGTCGCTCGGTGGGCACCTCCTCTCATGGCAACAGCAGAGGCAGTGGCGGCGGGAAGAGCGACAAGAAGAAGGGCAAGTGCCAGAACTGTGGCAAGGTAGGGCATTGGGCGTGGGAGTGTCGCATACCAAGGAAGGAAGGAGGCAGTGGTGGGAGCAGCAATGTGAGTAAGAAGGTGGACTCGAGGTCCACGAGCATGATGGCCGAGAGCAAGGCCCCTCCCAAGGGCTCTGCGCTGCTGCGGCGGAGAGCCTTCGGGCTCGACAGTGGCACGGACTACCACACCTCTCGCGATGCATGTGGCTTCTTGTCCCTCACACCATCCACGGCCAAGTTCCGGTGCACTGACGGCGGAATCAAGTACGCAACTGGTGAGGGAGAGAAGGTCGTACACACGCGGCTTAACGGAGCCGACAAGGAGTTGCGGCTGCAGAACGTCGTCTACATGCCAACTTTCGCAGCGAACCTCCTCTCTGTCTCACGGATTATGGATCACGCGATGACGGTGGTGTTCACAAAGAAGGAAGCCGTCATCCTCAAGAACGAGGACGTGGCGATTACCTCGCTGTGTCAGACCTTGTCGCCAAGGTTCCACAAATGGATGGGCTCTACGTCTGCAGACGAAGGCGTAGAAGAGCACACTAGGGCGGCAAAGGTAGTAGCGGAAGCTGCACCATCGCCGAACGCCAAGACACCATGCATGCCGCCTCCTGTGGCGGCTAAAGACGCGGGAGCAGCAACTGCAAAGCTGTGGCACAAATGCCTTGGACACGTGGCCGACAGCACCCTGCAAGTTATGTAGTAGCAGATGCTTGTACGTGGGCTGGAGGGGTATGAGGTGAATGGTGGATGCAACACTGGGTGTGAGGCTTGCCTGCAAGGGAAGACAAAGCAGAAACGCTTCTCCAAAAACAGTCGCAAAGCAACGGGTATACTCGACCTTGTCCACAGCGACGTGTGTGGCCCCATGCGCACCACGTCCAACGGTGGCTCCAAGTACCTCCTTACCTTCATCGATGATTACCTTCAAAAGGTGTGGGTGTACTTCCTCAAAATGAAGGGAGAGGTGTTGGAGCGCCTGCAAGAGTTTGTCACCATGGTGGAGCGACAAACCGAGCGGAAGGTCAAGGCCCTGCGGAGCGACAACGGCAGAGAGTACGAGGGGTACAAGCCGTGGCTTCGGGCACACGGCATTGTCCACCAACCTACTACCCCCTACACACCGCAGAGCAACGGCGTGGCTGAGCGCGTGAACCAGACATTTCTGGCCATGACGCGAACCATGCTGTTCGAGTCAAATCTCCCTCTTCGTTTCTGGACGGAAGCAGCGCGCACTGCATGCTACCTCATCAACCTCATACTTGCTGCAGCATGGCGCAGCAAGGGGACAGAAAAGGAGCAAAGTGCAGAACGCATAACACCGTAGGAGGCATGGTCGAGAAAGAAGCCGGATGCCTACCACTTAAAGGTTTTCAGCTGCACGGCTTGGGCCAAAGTCCAGGATGGGCAAGGAGCCGGGATGTTGGATGCACGTGCGCGCAAGTACGTGATGATCGGCTATGAGGCCGCGCACAAGGTGTATAGGCTGTGGGACCAGGCAACAGGGAGAGTTATCACCTCCAGAGATGTGACCTTCCAAGGAGAACTGATGGACCCAGAGAACTCTCCAAAACAAGGAGAGTGGATCGTGCTGCTGGAGGCGGGTGACACATCCCCGCCTAACTGGCGTGGGACCCCTGTGGTTATACATAGCGAGGCTACCAATTCAGGGAGAGCATGCGCTCAGGCTGAAGCGGAGTTGACATCCGACACCGCGTCACAGATATCCGAGGCTTCCACCGAGGCCAGTGGCTCTTCCCTTCCAGCGACCCCTACTGAGGAAGCATAGCAGTAGCAGCACTACGAGCAGCCAGCACCAGCACCACTACGGCACAGTGAGTGCCAAGCAAAGCCTACAAAGCAGTACGACAAAGGGAAGGCCGAGTGGACTGGCCTGAGCTGGTCGTGCCTTGCGTAGGGAGAGCCGGCTACCATCGCCAAGGCTCTCTCGCGGCCAGACGCCGCTAAGTGGAAAGAGGCGATGGAGAGCGAGCTCGTCTCCATCGAGGAGAACGGAACCTGGGTGCTAGTGGAAAGACTACCAAACGCTTACATGATGGGCGTGAAGTGGGTCTTACGCATCAAATGCAAGCAAGACAATAGCATCGATAAGTACAAGGCAAGGATCGTCGCGAAGGGGTTCTCCCAGAGAGCAGCGTCTGAGTACGACAAGACCTACTCTCCTGTCGCGTCCTTCCTCTCCATCCGCACCTTGCTAGCTGTGGCTGCAGCGTGCAACATGGAAATTCACCAGATGGACGTCAAGACTACCTTCCTCTACGGGAAGCTTGACAAAGTAATACTAATGGAGGTGCCCGAGGGTGTCAAGGCAAAACCCGGGCAGGTGTGTCGCCTCATCAAGGCGCTCTACGGGCTGAAGCAGGCACCAAGGATCTAGTACAAGGAGATAGACAGCCTCATGGCTGGCCTTGGCTTCTCACACTACCACAACGACCCCAGTGTGTATGTACGTGTGGATGACCAGGGGTTGTTGCTGGTAGCACTGTACGTGGATGACCTGATTCTGGCCTCCACCTCCATGAAGGCCCTCGAGGCCCTCAAGGAGAAGCTGCATGGGCGGTTTCAGATGAAGGACATGGGTGAGCTCGAGTACTACTTGGGTATCACCATACATCGCAACCGAGCTACAGGCACCATCGAGCTCAACCAGACGAAGTACATCTCAGAGGTGCTTCGGCGCTATGGCATGGAAGACGCCAAACTCCTCGGCACTCCTCTCCCCACGAAGTGCAATCTCACTTTCGCCCACTTCCCTAGCACGAAAGCCAAGAACTGCAAAATGCAAGATGTGCCGTACTAGTCTGCGGTGGGTAACATCATGTATACCATGGTTGGCACGCGGCCGGACATCTCCTTTGCTGTGGGAATAGTCAGTCAGTTCGTGGCCAACGTTGGGCCACTCCACTGGCAGGCCATGAAGCGCATTTTGCGCTATCTCAACAAGACACGGCACATGGGGCTGTGGTATGGCAGCCTTCAAGGAACAGACCCTTTGCGCCTCAAGTGCTACACAAACGCAGATTTTAGAGGTAACGTGGATGATAGGAAGTCCACCTTGGGCTTTGTGTACCTTGTGAATGGCGGCGCTGTTTCGTGAGCCAGCCGCAAGCAGGACTGTGTCTTCATCTCAACCGCACAAGCTGAGTACGTGGTGTTGTCTGAGGTGTGCAAGGAGACATAATGGCTACGCAGCTTGGTTGCTCAGATGCACGCACCACAGAAGGAGGCCATAGTCATCCACGTCGACAACCAGAGCGCGATGGACATCGTGTTCAAGGACACCCTCTCCAGGCGGACCAAGTATATCGACATCCACTATCACTACACACGCGACCTTGTCGCCAAGGGAGTGGTGGATTTGCAGTACATCGCGACCAAGCAGATGCTTGCGGACTTCCTGACGAAGCCGCTAAAAAGTGACCCGCACATGGCAGGGACACGTGGCATCAGGATGGTGAGCGCAACAGACGAGGGCTAAATGGGCGGCCTACTTCACAGGTGGCTGACATTGCTGGGCCCATGGCCGTATTAGGAATCTAGCCACAGATGGACGCAAGTGCAAGGGAGAGTTTGTTATGTTCTCTGTATGCCCCTGGTCCCATCAGCAGAACATTTAGACTAGGTATGCACTGCGCTTGTAGCGCAAGTTCCCCAGCGACATGAAGAGAGATTGAGAGAGACAAGGCATGCACTGCTCATCCTTGTGGAGTAAGTCCCCTTGGTCTACTCTTGGTAGTCTACCTGGTGTATGTTCCTTAGGACAACTTCCTACAGCCTAGTGGGTGAAGACGCCGTCTTGCAAGCGAGAGGTTCATGGTCGAATCCCGTCAGGACCAAGTTTTCTTTGTGCCTAAAGAGGGCCAAGGAAGCTTCCTAGAAGCCTCTAAGGTCCAAGGTGGATCAAGCGCCACTTGGTGGTCACAGAGGATGCCATGTCATCAAAGCTGATGACACTGTCTAGGGTGGCCTTGGGGAAGAGGCCCCTCCAAGGAGCCATTGGGAGCACTGACAAGAGACTATATAAGGCCTGTCATTTGCATATGATAATATCATCATCTCTTACTCTTGAGACGTGGGAGAAAACTAATCCCTTGTTGGCCACCAAGAAAGAGGGTACAGAACAAGTACAAGTGCACACATTGGTGTGTCGCATTGCCAGTTGGGTGAGAGTTTGGAACACTCTCTGGCCACTGTTGGGACAAGCTAAATGACCCTTTTAGTGTGGAAACACCACGCCGTGGGTGATCTCTACCTTGGTTGAAATACCAAGGGCGGTCGGCAGTTTGCCTGTTGGCGCCGTTTACTCTAGACCATGCCCAAGTGCGGAGTGATAGCAACTAGGGCGCAACTAGGGCCTAGCTAGTGCCCAACTGAGACGCAACTAGGGCGCAACTAGGACACAACTGACGTGCAACTAGGACGCAAGTAGGGCACAACTAGGGTGTAAGTAGGGCGCAAGTAGGATGCAAGTAGGGTTAACTAGGGCATAACTAGGGGGCAAGTAGGGTGCAACTAGGGCGTAAGTAGGGCGCAACTAGGGCGCAACTAGGGCTCAACTAGGACGCAACTAGGGTGCGAGTAGGATACAACTTGAGTACAACTAGGACACAACGAGGGCAAAAGTATGGCGGAAGTAGGTTGCAAGTAGGGCATAACGAGGGTGTAACTAGGGCGTGAGTAGGGCACAAATACGGTACAACTAGGGTGCAACTAGGGTTAAACAAGGGTGTAACTAGGGAAAAGTAGGGCCCACGTAGGGTGCAACTAGGATGCAACAAGGGCACAACTAGGACGTAACGAGGATGGAACTAGGGTGTAACTAGGGCATAGCTAAAGCCCAACTGAGGCACAACTAGGGCGCAACTAGGACGCAACTAGGGTACAATAAGGGCGCAAGTACAACGCAAGTAGGGTGCAAGTACGTTACAACTAGGGTGCAAGTAGGGTGAAACTAGGGCACAAGTAGGGCGCAACTAGGATGTAGCTAGTATCCAACTGAGGCGCAACTAGGGTACAAGTAGGACGCAACTAGGGTGTAACTAGGGGGCAACTAGGGTACAAGTACGCCACAAGTAGGACACAAGTAGGGAGTAACTAGGGCGTAACTAGGGTGTACCTAGGGCGTAGCTAGTGCCCAACTAAGATGCAACTAGGGTACAACTAGGGCACAACTAGGGCGAAACTAGGGTACAAGTAGGGCACAACTAGGATGCAAGTACGGCTCAAGTAGGGTACAAGTAGGGTGCAAGTTGGGTCAATTAGAGCGCAACTACGGTGCAACTATGGCACAAGTAGGGTACAAGTAGGGAGAAAGTAGGACGCAACAAGGGCGTAACTAGGGTGCAAGTATGGCGCAAGTAGGATGTAACTACGACGCAAGTAGGGCACAACTAGGGTGCCACTAGGACGCAACTAGTGTGCAAGTAGGGCGTAACTAGGATGCAAGTAGGGCACAAGTAGGGTACAACTAGGGTACTAGGGCGCAATTAGGGCGCAACAAGGATGCAAGTAGGGTGCAAGTAGGATGCAAGTAGGGCACAACTAGGGTATAACTATGGTACAATCTTCCTCTCGTTGTCACAAGGGTGGCAATTTAGGGCTGCGAGGTGTTGACTTGGTTATGAGGAACCAAGTGATGTTTCCGGATTCTCTGATACCATGTTAGAAGAATGCAACAAGAGGAGATGGCAATGGTAGAGGCAGGCAGAAGCAATGAGACAAGAGGACGTGCGTCAAATGGATGACAGCAGTAAGGTTACGAGAGACACTGCTAGGAGTTAGTCAAAGGAGCATGAAGACAAGGGATGTGCCAGGCAGAGATGCGAGGTAGAAAGGAAGCCATCGAGAGAAAGTTGGGACGGAGTGAGAATGATGAGTTGATGAGGACTGAGCAATGGGTCAGAAGTGACGGAGCGAGGAAGCGAGAGCTAAGAGTGGATGGCGAGGACAGAATGAGCGCTGAGCGAGCAGAGCAAAGACACGGCGGCAAAGCCAAGGAAGCAAAGGCGAATATGAAGGAAATGACTGTTCTAGGTTGAAACTAAGAGAGAATAAGCATCCTCCCTGTATGCATCAGAATAAAACAAATAACGGATAGCCAATGGCTTCTTGTGCACTAGTCGCACGTACTTGTGATGTTTTATCACTCATTAGGGGATTACTCGGTACCGAATCGGTTTGTCAGGTGGTGACCAACCATGGCTGTTGACTGTCACAACGGAGGTGTTGTCAGAAATATAGACTCCGACAGAGGCCACTACTTGGAAATACCGAGTTCTGAATAAAGGTTCAGGTCATGACCCAAACCACCTTGTCCTCGGTCCATCGGTCGTTTTGAGTGTTATGACTAACACCTAAGTCATCCCCTAATAAAGTGACACATGTCACCCGCGTCCGGCTAGCAGAAGGAAGCCGTTGCTCCTACTATCTTGTCATGTTCTGATGTATATACGGAGGATGTTCATTCCCTCTGAGTGTAACCTTGAACAGCTACCACTATCGTCCCCCCTCATTGCATTCTTCTGACAGGTGGTTCACGCAGGAGCTGAACCGTTATTGAGGACTCGGAATATTTGAGGGGCAAGAAGGATAACCTGGTTGATGCCAGGGTCATTTCTTGGGTTCACCTTATGGAAGTCGCTTGGTTTTGACACTATGTACTTCTTGTCAAGAATTATGTCCTGGCTGTGCCGTAGGAGGAGTAGATATACCCTCAAGGATGCCTGGCCTTCTATGGAGCATGCTTACACTGGTTCAATAGCCAATGCAGACCAAGGTGGAAGAGTGTGGAGTCCAAGGATCACAGTCAAGAATGGGCAGAATTGAGCCGCAAGCAGTTGCACTTAATCAAAGTGCGGATTGTTCTTATTTACTATGTGATTATATCAGAGTCATATAGCCTATGATCAGTGCTTTCCAACGCATCCAAACACACCCAAAATGGAGCAGTAGAGCCCCTACTACGACCATTGAAGTGACATATGGTGGAGTCGCCCATCATGCCCATGAACAGAACTGACGGGAGGCGCTTCGCCGCCGACCAGTCGAAGCGTCCTCCCCGGCCCTCAAATGTGGGGGGAGGCTCTCTTACATCAAGGAGACCTCCCACGTCCCTTCTTTGATGGCCCACGTGCCTTTGGAGCCCATTGGAGTTGAACTCGGACCACCGCGGTGGAATTATCCCATCACCCATGACGGAGACCCAGATTCCACCCGCCGACCACCCGACCTTCGGGCGGGGCTATCTTTCAGAATGCTCATTCAAATGGAGTGATTCAAAGATCGATCTTGCATGGCAAATTCCACAAAATCCAAATCTGCAACCACATCAGATGTTTGACCACTCCGTAGTGGTGTAACCAGGGAATCGATCCATGGCAGCCATGGCAAGGGGCATAATTATCTAACAATCTCCTCCTGCACCGCAGCTAGGATGCCCTGTCTTTGAACATCTGCCATGCTCCGCTACCCGGCCAAGCTGATGCTGTGAGCAACTCTCCTCAGCTGTCCTATACCAATCACAACGCAAAGCGGTGGACACCGTGCTCCCCACTGTCGTCACTTGTGCCCCCGTGTGGGACTTGACACTACGCCCCTGTGGCCTGCCTTGTGCACTTTGTTGTGTTTGTGTTACTGCTTGCCACGACAATTTTTTACCTCTCCACGATAACCTAGGAGTCCTTTCCTCCTTGCAAGTCTGCTCCCCCTCACGTGGGAGACCCGCACCTATTGCGGCATCCTCCCGCGTATACGAAGACCTCGGACCTTCTCTGATGTCCTCCATCGCCTCTACTTGTGCTTGTGGTGCCTTTCATTTATCAATGCCTTCAGTACCTTATGAGCTTGGCCCAGTGTGCTGCGCATCTCTCCCGCCTTCTTGCAATACCTCCATGCTGCTGCTCTTGGCCCTTGTTGGCACTGCTTCTATGCGTGGCGCATTGTCCAAGCTGTTGCCGCTCTACTACCGACACTAGCTTGCACTTTGCTGCAACCAGTCTCATAGGATCCGTAATGCAGCAGTTGCGACTGATCCTCTAGTCGCCGCCTGCGCTACTGCCACCGCCTCACCGTACGTCCCCAACGCGTATGCTTCCCCCTCATCAAAAGGTCTTCTGGCCCCAGTCTCTTGGTTTAGCTTCCTTGTTGCACTCCTCATGCACCATCACTCCCTCTTTTGGAGTATGTGGAGCAGCACAGATCCCACTCCCTTCTCCCACATTGTACATGTTGCATGCATCGCCCAGCCTTTTTGTGAAGTCTAGAGATGCTGACACACCTGCCACAACCTCTGTTACATGCTCCTTGAGTGCTCGCCCTCCTCGTTAAGGACTTGGAAATAACAACAGTTTGACCGTACCCTGCGACTTGGTCTTCCGCTCAGCCATCATCGCCCCCTCATGGGACTAGGCAGGATCCTCCTGGCCTGCCTTGTACCCATGGTCCACTATCATTGCCACTCAGAATGCGTTTTACTCTTATGGAGAGCTCAGCCACATTCTTTTGCTCTCCCCCTGTTGTACAACTCTCTGCACCACCTCCGTCCACTTTTGTTGCGGTGCACCCACTGCCCGGCCTCCTACCGCATGGTAATCTCTGCTCCGGTCTACTGGTGCAATGAGCCCCTCAGGCTCAACTTAAGGAACAGCCTTCATGGCTTCCTCCCTCTACTACGTGGCCCTCTGTCCTGCAACTGACGTCTCCTCTTGAGACTCGATGACTTCTTTTGTAGCCGCCTCATGGTTATGGTTCGCCACCTCTACAGCCAAGAGCCTTGTATCCTCCCGTTGAGAGCGCGGCGTCATGCTGCCGCTCTCTTCCTCCTCAGGTCTTGAAACGGAGCCTTGTGCACGTGACGCGCCAGCACCCGGTCTTAGTACTTGAGCTCTCGGGTTTTGATCATCTTGTCGGTGCGGCAGCTCCCCTTTAGCCGAGGATAGGAGACCCTTGTATTGGATTTTATCTCGGAGATCACTTCAAGGGGTGCAACCACTGAGAAAATAAAGAGTAACGGCGTAGGTTCATCTCCGGAGAAACAGGACCAATGAGCGAACAGTCTCACGACCGACCAACGTGCGAGCCTCGCCAAGACCAAGCCAACGGTTTTGTGCAACAACGGTCGAGGTGAACACACCTGTGGAGATCGCCCTTGCGTATGTCACTCCCCTATGCCTATGGCTAGCAAAGCCGCATCGTGGTCTTGAGGCGCTCCTTCTCCCTTACCCAAGTTGCCACCTCACTCTTGTGCCCACTCGAGGAAGAGAGCTAGGCTAGGACACTACCTATTTGTATTGTTTATATTCGATTGAGTAATCAATCCATTGGATTCCTCTTGTGGCTTGTCCTTTAGACTGCCTCCAGTCTCTCTGCCCTCATTGCCTCTCAGCGCTTGTGCTCTCGCACTGCGCCCAGTCCTTTGCCACTAACGTCACTCATACATCAGCGACACCTATACCTTGAAGGAATCTTCCATCCTTCTCTCCAAAGTGTTGCGTCTACTCAAGACATCTTATCCGCAATGCCCCCACCTTCAGTGTTGTACTCACAACTCATTGCTCCGCTCTCCCTCCTCTTTCAATTCCATTTCCCCTTCCGTTTTTGTTTGCTCTGCTTCTTCTTGTGCTGTTCCCTGAACCTCAAGGCTCGTTACTATGACCGCATCCACCCAATAACAGCACCTGCAATCTTCTGACATAGTATCAGAGCACAAGTGACACACCTGGCTCTTTCGTGCTCGCCACTATCGGCCACACCCACTTCCACTTCAGTAAAGCTCCTCCGCTTCAAAGAATCGTGGTTGCCAGAAGAACTGCGGTGGCAGCGCATCTCCTGACAAAGGTATTGTGGCAGTACCATTCCACTTCCTCATGGTGATTCCGCACACATGGTTCTGTCCCTTTGTCCACTCCTCATCAGCAGCAGCTTCCGCTCCTCCACCGTCATCTTTGCCACTCTCGCGCAAAAGGTTTCGCCCCTGGGCACAATCATCTGCCTTTTATCATTCATTATTACTTCATTTGCGCATCGTCCTTTGCTCAATATCATCATCATCAACTGCCTCGACATTATCTCGTGCTCCCGTCTCGCGCCGCGATCTCAAGCCATCCTCCTTGTCTGCCACCCAGCCCTCCTCATCATCAGCCCGCCATTGCCTTCATCTCTAAACTACATCATGGCCTCCGTCCTCACTCTGTCTGGTCTCCCCAAGCTCACTGTGAAGCCGGACGGGACCAGCAACTTCAATCTGTGGAGGTACTCGGTGTCTCTCTTAGTTGGAACTCAAAAGGTTGAGGGAGTCACTCTCAGCCACATGCTCACCAACATTGACACCGGGATCGAAGCACCTGATGCCGCCTCTACCGCCACGACTACAGCAGCCTGAGGAGGAGGAATCTCCGGTCGATCCGTGTCCAATCCTACATAGAATGCCTCCTCATCTTCCGTTCTTGCTAGATCCTCACATGCCACTAGCACAACCACTACAGCATCCATCATCACCCGCGCCTCCTGTGACGTCGCCAACGGCACCGCTCTCATGACCATCATGACCACCTCCTCTCCTGAGCTACATGAAGACATCCGTACTCTCGGCTCCAAGACCCACGAGGTCTTGAAGGTCCTTAAATACAGTTTCATCAACAACACCTCCACCACCTATGGCATCAAAATCATATTGCTCTTCTCCGTGCCCTTTGCCGCCCACACCAACATGGGCAGCTATATTGCCGCTGTCACCACCATCGCCCGCGACCTCAAAGAAATGAAAATTGACCTTCCTCTTGTAGTTGTTTGCACTGGCATCATCT
Organism: Penium margaritaceum; assembly: GCA_023375785.1. Taxonomy (NCBI): domain Eukaryota; kingdom Viridiplantae; phylum Streptophyta; class Zygnematophyceae; order Desmidiales; family Peniaceae; genus Penium; species Penium margaritaceum. Next base: position 34,289 of record SZWC01006496.1, read on the forward strand.
CCGACCTCCCTGGTCAGTATGATATCATCCGTCAAATTCTGCCACACCTGCCTATTGACCAGCTGACCATCGCCTTCATCATCCCTAAGCTCATGACAGCAAAACAAGACTATGTTGCCAAGCAAGCTTGCGAGACCACCATTTCCACCAACTCCTTTGAGACCATGGCCGCCACTGCTGTCAATCGCCTGATCAACCGCTTCCCCGCCTGCTCCTACACCATCCGCCATGGCCCCCTCAAAGGGAGCAAGTGTGGCTGCCGCAACCACCCACTGCACGTCTACGATCATTGTGCTACCGATGAGTATCCGGACCAGAATCCCGGCAAATCCTACAGCAAGTAACCCAACTGGGCGGAAGAGCACCGTCAGTGCTATTTCAACCGAATGGGCATTCAACTCCAGCGAACAAGGTGGAAGCACCTCCTTCTCCTGATGTTCCCGTTGCTATGAATCCCGCTCCGACTAATACTGTTATGTTAGGAGTAGTTGAACCTGCGACTCAGACTGGATCTGAGGAGTATGGCCTTGAGATGTACACCGTGTCCTCTCCTCCTCCACTCTCCTCTCACACCTCTCTCTACAGCTTTGACTCTCTGCACATCGCACTCATTCAGCCTTCATCTGCATACTCTACTATCCAACACAGTCACTTCCTCCTCATGCACGACCAATTCTCCCAGCACTGCACTGTCCTCTCTCTCCGCACCTTGGCAAGAGCATTTCTTGTCCTCGGGGACTGGCTGCGGCAGCAGACTAAGAATTTTGACAGACCGTCTCGCCTCATTCTTTGCAACACTGCTCATACACCCCTTCATACCTTCCTCACCAACTACTGTGTGGCCCACGGAACACTGCTTACCACAGCCCCTGCCCACAGCAAATACTTAACCAACCGACTACTGAAGGAAGCAGATTGCTTCATGAAAGAGTACCACATGACCTCTCAGATTGGGACGACTTGCCTCCACAGAGTTGTCACTGCTCACAACCTGCGCAAAACCAAGTACAGCCTGAGTCCGAGAACGATATGGATGTGTGACCGAAACCGTTCTGCTTCCTACTGCAAGCCTGACCCGCTTCATAGAAGAACCACCAACACTGCCCATGCACCACTGTCTTCGTATGCACTCACCTCTACAAAAATCCCTTGTCCCACCACACTCACTGCCTCTGATCAGAAACTGCTACAGTGTCCAGGTTTTCTCTCCTCACTCCACAACCTGGTACTGAGGCGTCTTTTGCCTCCAAAACCTCCATAGCTCTCTCTATGATGTGCCTCTCCAGAAGCAGGACTCCCAACACTACCTTTCAAGGCTTGTATCCCTCTTTTGATCTAAGGAGGGTATCGGATGTTATCTCGAAGATCACTTCAAAGGGTGCAGCCACTATGAAAATAAAGAGTGACGGCGTTGGCTCATTTCCGGAGAAACACGACCAATGAGCGAACGGTCTCACAACCGACCGACGTGCAAGCCTCACCAAGACCAAGCCAATGGTTTCGTGCAGCAACGGTCGTGGCGAACGCACCTCCATAGATCGCCCCTGTGCAAGTCACTCCCCTATGCGTATGGCTAGCAAAGCCTCATCGTGGTCTCAATTCACTCCTCCTTCTCCCTTGTCCGAGTCACCACCTCATTCTTATGCCCAGTTGACGAAGTACGCTAGGCTAGAACACTACCTGTTTGTGTTTCTTACATTATATTGAGTAATCAATCCATTGGATTCCTCTGCAGGCTCGCCCTTTGGGCCGCCCCTAGCCTCTCTTCCCTTATTGTCTCTCAGTGCCCGTGTTCGTACACTACCCTCAGTCCTTTGCCGCCAACGTCACTCATACATCATCAATGCCCGCACCTTGGAGGAAGCTACCGTCCTCTCCAAAGTGTTGCCTCCACTCAAGACATCTAACCCTCAGTGCCCGTATCTTTGGTGCTATACCCATAACTCATTGCTCCGCTCTTCCTCCTCTTTTGGTTCCATTTCGCCTTCCGTCGCCGTTTCCGCTCTGATTCTGCAAATGCTGCTCCCTGAACCTCAACGTTCGTCATTGTGACCGAGTCCACTCAACAGCAGCACCTGCAATCTTTTGATACCTCGGACTCTACTTGAGGATTCACCTTGATGCCGTCCTCCTTTTACTGCATGGTCCTCCAAGCCGCCACCATCGCTCCCACATGGAACTCAGCAGCACCCTTATGGCCTGCCTTGTGACGCTGGTTCACTACTCCACCAGCCTTGCACCCTTTTGCCCATCATGAGAGCCAGGTCGTTTGCCATCCCTGCTCTCTCATGGCTGGTCTGCCACCCGGACATCCTCTTTTTGTTGGATCTGGAGGAGAGAGGGAGCATTGGAGCAGCGAGCATGTGGGACTGAAAGGGCATCACTTGTGCTAAAGAATGGTTATTGAATCACTCAAAATGATGGAGTACATATAGAGCTAGAGCTTGGGCAAGTCAGTCCTCTCACAAGCCACACCACTTAGCCATGGAGGCTAAGGCTCACACACTAGAGTCCACAATCTCACACAAGGGAGGAAATCAGCCTAACAATCAGGCTGACCAGTCACACACGACCTAGAGAGCTAGAGAATGCTCTCATGGCACATTCCTAGTGGTCACATCACCCACAAACCCATGGAGAATCGCCATGTGTCCATGGCTAGCACACAAGGATCTCACCTCACCTAAAAAGTAAGGAGAGGTACCTTTATCCTAGTCAGCACACTCTGACAAGGCAATCCTAAGACCAAGGACCTTTTTGGATATTTCTCCCATCAGGTCTTGACCCTGGACCTCTTGCCTTTTTCTTTTCTCAGGCTAAGGCATGGAGCCATCACCCATGGCCACCCAGACATCGNAACAATCAGGCTGACCAGTCACACACGACCTAGAGAGCTAGAGAATGCTCTCATGGCACACTCCTAGTGGTCACATCACCCACAAACCCATGGAGAATCGCCATGTGTCCATGGCTAGCACACAAGGATCTCACCTCACCTAAAAAGTAAGGAGAGGTACCTTTATCCTAGTCAGCACACTCTGACAAGGCAATCCTAAGACCAAGGACCTTTTTGGATATTTCTCCCATCAGGTCTTGACCCTGGACCTCTTGCCTTTTTCTTTTCTCAGGCTAAGGCATGGAGCCATCACCCATGGCCACCCAGAGATCGACGGTCCATGACCCCCGAAACTTCGAAAATTAATATCTCCCAATCCGACCGTTGGATCGGCCTGAAACTTGGACCGTAGATGATTTGCCACCTGATCTTTGCAATGGTGAAGACGGATTGACGATCAGAGCAGGCATCTGGAAGTTTCCTGGAACTTGCTCCTATGGACCTGAAATTAAGCCGGATGGCTCCTTTCCCAACAATCTCCCACTTTGCCGCAGTCAGAGTGGGCTGAGTCCACATGCCTTCATGCAGAACTACTGCTTCTCACGGGTCACTGGCTTGGTGCAGAAATCAGCAACCTGCTTGCTGGTTGGAGTAAACTCCAGCTTGATAGCACCCTCCTGCACCATGTGGCTGATGAAGTGATAGGCGATGTCAATGTACTTGGTGCGAGCATGGTGCTCGCGATTCTTGGCGAGTGCAATAGCGCTCTGGTTGTCGACGCGCATAGGAACAGGAACTGCTGCACTCCCACTCATCTCCGCCATGAGACGCTGAAGCCAAACTGCTTCCTTGGCTCCAAAGCTGAGAGAGACGTACTCAGCTTCTGTGCTTGAGGTGGCCACGACCACCTGCCGCTTGCTGCACCAGCTGATGGCACCTCCATTCATGAGAAACACATGTCCAGAGATGGACTTGCGAGTCTCAGGGTTTGAAGCCCAATCTACGTCTGTGTAGCCGATGATGCTGTTGTCGTTGCTGTTGTAGGTGATGCCGATGTTGGCGGTTCCAGCAAGGTAGCATAAGATCCGCTTCACTGCCTTCTGGTGCTCAGGGCCGGGGTTAGCCATGTGCTGGCTCACAGCGCTCACAGCCTGTGCGAGGTCTGGCCTGGTTGCCACCATCAGGTACATGAGACTGCCGACGGCGCTCTGGTACTTCTGCCGCTCAGCTGCATCTGCTTCTCCACTGAAGCTCACGAGGTACTGCCGCGTCTCTAGCGGCGTGCCGATGGGTTTGGCCTCTGCCATGCCGAACCGCTG
>SZWC01006496.1:52209-74138 GCA_023375785.1 Penium margaritaceum
TGACCCTGGACCTCTTGCCTTTTTCTTTTCTCAGGCTAAGGCATGGAGCCATCACCCATGCCCACCCAGACATCGACGGTCCATGACCCCCGAAACTTCGAAAATTCATATCTCCCAATCCGACCGTTGGATCGGCCTCAAACTTGGACCGTAGACATTTTGCCACATGATCTTTCCAATGGTGAAGTCAGATTGGCGATCGGAGCAGGCATCTGGTACTTTCCAGGAACTTGCTCCTGTGGACCTGAAATTGAGCCGGATGGCTCCCTTTCCAACACAAGGATCTTGCATTCCTCATGCTTTTGGAGGAGAAAATGATGGTGTTGAAAAAGCATGATGGCGAAGGGATGGAGGCGTATTTGGATAGGGCAAAGGAGCTAGCGAAGAAGCTGAAAGCGGCCGACAATCCTGTGGAAGACAAGCCTTTCGTCCTCTTGCTGAGCGGACTCCTAACAAGCTATGACACGGTACGAGAGACGTTTGACTGCCAGCCAACTCTGGACCTCGACTTCATCTGCACACACTTGGTGTAGGTAGAGCTGCGTTGCAATGCCACAAAGCGCAATGGTGGCAGCAGCAGCAGTGAAGCAGCTTTCATGGCGATGGGCTCACGTAACCAGCAGCAGCAGCATTCCAGGCAGCAGAGAGGCAAGAAGAAGGGCAAATGCCATTATTGCCAGAAAGAGGGGCACTACAAGAAAGAGTTCTTCAAGTTCAAGAGGGACCAGAAGGAGAAGTCGCAGCTGCAAAATCAGCCATCTCCACAGCAACAGCAGCAGGAGTCACAGCAATGTCAACAGCACCAGCAACACCAGCAGCAGAACCAGACCGACGTGCGACATTTTGGCAACATGAACGTGGCCAAAGAGGTACACGACCGCCTCTTCATGGCGAAGTCTGACATGTCGCAGAAGGAGAAGGCGGATCTAGCATGGTACAAAGACTTTGGGTGTACCAAGAGTCTGACGCACCACAAGGAGTGGTTTACGCAGCTACTATCTATCCCTCCCCGGTTTATCGCTTTGGATAATGATCAGGCGGTGTATGCTGAGAGGATTGGGATTGTGGAGATTGGTTAGAGACCCCGTGTGGCATTGAAGTGGGGATGTTCCATGGCATAATGTACGTACCTAATGCTGCGTTCAAACTTGTCTCAGTGTCCTCTCTCACCAACACAGGACTGCGAGTCATCTTTGACGACGACAATGGCTATATCCTCAACAAGGACACATGAGAGGAGTTGGCCAGGTCGTTGAAGGAAGGCGACATGTACCGCCTGCTGGGGGCGACAAAGATCCCGCGTGAGCACAGTCTTGCAGCAGTCGTGGAGGCAACATATGGGGACATCTGGCATGCACGTTATGGCCACATTGGCATGCGCGCCTTGCAGTAACTTCAAGCAGAGCAGATGGTTTGTGACTTATCCACCATCACCAACTTTGAGCAGCAACTGTGCATGGGCTGTTTGGAAGGGAAGCAACATCGTAACGGATTTTTGTGGAGCAAGAGACCGTGCAAAAGAGGTGCTAGAGCTGGTCCACACAGACTTGTGTGGCACGATGTAGACCCAAAGCTTTGGAGTCTCTAGGTATTTTCTCACCTTCATTGATGATTTCACCCGTTACACTGCTGTGTACTTCCTTTCCTCCAAGGACCAGTGCTTTGACAGGTTCAAGGAATTCAAGGCCATGGTGGAGAACCAGACTGGCAAGAAAATCAAGGCGCTGAGTAGTGACCACGGTGGAGAGTACCTGAGCAAGGAGTTCTAGGACTACCTTGCAGTAGCAGGCATTTAGGTGCAGCGCAGGACGCCATACTCGTCATAGTAGAATGACGTAGCAGAACGCGGCAACCGTACCATCGTTGAGTCGACGTGCTCCATGCTGCACGTGGCTCGGCTCACCTACGAATTTTGGACGGAAGCAGTGAGCACTGCGGTGTACATCAAGAACCGCAATCCAACCAAGGCCTTGGAGCAGATGACACCATACGAGGCGTGGTTTGACAAGAAGCCGAGCATGGGTCATCATCGTGTGTTTGGCAGCTTAGCGCACTTGCTTGTGCGAAAGGAGAGGCGGCAAAAGAGGGATGCGAAGAGCACGCAGATGCTAATGACTGGCTAGTATGTGGCAAGTAAGGCGTATCGCCTCTACGAGAGGGATACAGGCCATGTCATCATCTCCAGGGATGTCATCTTCAACGAGAGCAACGTCATTGACACTAGCATTGTCTGTGAAGAGGCAGTAGAACCAGGAGCTGACGAGGCAGTGGGAACAGATATCCTTCCTGACCCAGTGTCTCCTGATCCTTCCTCCACTGTGATAGTGGGAGAACCAGTCTATTCTCCCATGTCTGATATAGCTCATACGGGCTTCATCGGCAGAATCAGAGGAAGAAGATGCCGTACCACCACCAGCAGCAGTTGTACCTACAGCACCGCGACAGCCGCGCGCTAACGCTCCAGCACTAGGTCGCAGGTATCCTTAGGATGCGCTACAAGCCTGGTGAGTGCGGCCATTTCTGGATGCCGCAGAAACTAGAGCAGATGAACGTCGCAGTTGCAGTAGATTCGGATGAGCCACCAAAATACAAGGAGGCCATGGCTGCACTTGATGCAGCAGATTGGGTGCAAGCTGTGCAGCAAGAGATACAGTCGCAGCTGGACAACGGCATGTGGGAGTTCACTGAGCTTCCACCTGGATGCAAGGTGATCAAGTGCAAGTGGATGTTCAAGAAGAAGCGGGGAGCAGATGGCAACCTGGAAAAGTACAAGGCGAGGCTGGTCGCCAAGGGCTACTTGCAGTAGGAAGGCATCGACTACACATAAACCTTTGGTCCTGTTGCAAAGTTTGCCTCTGTCCGTACGCTCCTTTCTTATGCAGCAGCTGAGGACTTCGAGATTCACCACATGGATGTCAAGACGGCATTCATGAACAGTGACTTGGAGGAGGAGATCTACATAGAGTAGCCGGAGGGGTTCGTCATGGATGGCCAGGAGCACCTGGTTTGTAAGCTGCAAAAGTCACTGTATGACCTCAAGCAAGCGTCGTGTGCTTGGAACCAGAAGTTGGATGCGGCGCTGCAGTACATGGGGTGTGACTATAGCGTGTATCACTGGCAGCATGAGCATGAGATCCTTATCATCATTGTTATGTGGATGATATGCTCCTCCTTTCCAACAGCATATCTCCAGTATAGGAGATGAAGAGCCATGTAACAGCGCTTCCAGATGTCTGATCTCGGAGAGGCATCATACTTCCTCGCTATCCAGATCACACGTGACCGCAAATCACGTTCTCTCTCACTGCAGCATAACTGCTACATCAAGGATGTCTTGGAGCGGTTTTGCATGGGAGAGGCCAAACCCATCGGCACGCCGCTGGAGACGCGACAGTACCTTCTGAGCTTCAATGGAGAAGTGGATACACCTGAGCGACAGAAGCACAAGAGTGCCATCGGCAATCTCATGTACCTGATGGTGGCAACCAGGTCAGATCTTGCAGAAGTTGTGAGCACTGTGAGTCACCACATGGCGAACCCCAGACCTGAGCACCAGAAGGAAGTGAAATGGATCTTCCGCTACCTTGCTGGAACCATAACCATCGTTATCACATACAATGGCAATGACAACAGCATCATCGGCTATACAGATGCAGATTGGGTTTCAAACCCTGAGGACCGCAAGTCCATCTCTGGACATGTATTCCTCATGAATGGTGGGGCCATCAGGTGGTGCAGCAAGTGACAGGTAGTCGTGGCCACCTCAAGCACGGAAGCTGAGTATGTCTTTCTCAGTTTTGGAGCTCAGGAAGCAGTTTGGCTTCAGTGTCTCATGGCGGAGATGAGTGGGAGTGCAGTAGTTCCAGTTCGTGAGCGCGTCGACAACCAGAGCGCAATCGCACTCGCCAAGAATCCTTAGCACCATGCACGCACCAAGGACATTGACATCACATATCACTTCATCAGACACATGGTGCAGGAGGGTGCTATCAAGCTGGAGTTTACTCTTACCAGCCAGCAGGTCGCTGATTTCTGCACCAAGCTAGTGACTTGTGAGAAGTAGCAGTTCTGCATGAAGGCATGTGGATTCAGCCCACTCTGACTGTGGCAAAGTGGGAGATTTTTGGGAAAGGAGCCATCCGGCTCACTTTCAGGTGTACACAAGCAAGTTCCAAGAAACTTCCAGATGCCTACTTCGATCGTCAATCCGTCTTCCTCATTGCAAAACAATGGTGGCAAATTATCTACGGTCAAAGTTTCAGGCCGATTGAACGGTTGGATTGGGAGATATGGATTTTCAAAGTTCCAGGAGTCATGGATTGCCGATATCTAGTTGACCATGGGCGATGGCTCCATGCCTTAGCCTGAGAAAAAAAGGCAAGAGGTCCAGGGTCAAGACTTGATGGGAAAAATATCTCAGAAGGTGCTAGATTCTTGGGGTGCCTTGTTAGAGTGTACTGACTAGGAAAAAGGTACCTCTCCTTTCTTTTTAGGTGAAGTGGGGATCCTTGTGTGCTAGCCATGGACACATGGCAATTCTCCATGGGATTGAGGGTTATGTGACCACTAGGAGTGTGCCATGAGAGCATTTCCTAGCTCTCTAGGTCATGTATGTGTAGTCAACCTGATTCCTAGGCTGATTTCCTCCCTTCTGTGAGACTGTGGACTCTAGTATGTGAGCCTTAGCCTCCATGGCTAAGTGGTGTGGCTTGTGAGAGGGCTGACTTGCCCAAGCTCTAGCTCTATATGTACTCCATCATTTTGAGTGATTCAACGACCATTCTTTAGTACAATTGATGCCCTTTCAGTCCCACATGCTCGCTGCTCCAAGACTCCCTCTCTCCTCCAGTTCCAACAATGATTGTTTGTCAGGGATTGAATGCTAATGAATAGTATAAACTAGCATGACCACGGTGATGAGCCGGCTGTTGGTGGCCTGCTAGGAATACGGACACGTGTGATGTATTCCCCACATTAATACGGTGAATGATGTGTCGAGTGACTAGGAGCGAGAATACACAGGGAAGAAGCGGGGCGAAAAATGAATGCAGTTGCAAGGATACGCAACGTAAACTGCGTTTGAAAGTTGATCCATACATGCTGTCAGACCGGATTCCGGCCGATGGTGAAAAGGGTATAACAGTATCAATGGTGCGGTGAGTGTGGACTCTCTTGTTTTCTGTGACGAGTGTGGAAGGTGCCTTCAGATCAGTCTACGCTTTGAAGCGCAGTTATCCGGGAAGGGAGCTGTCGCATCTTCGACCGGACAGAAGGTGGCGTAGACGACCCGACCTCGACGATTCCCCTGACTGCGGTGGTGCTCCCCGCCGTCTTACGAGGGACAAGAACAGAAGGACCGTGCCAGTGGATCATTTAGTTGTACCATTGGCGACGCAAGGACGAGTCCTGCCACACCCTATGCCCCTAAGAAGGCAGGATGAGGTGAGCCTCCAATGTGCATCGCTACAAAAGAAGCCCAAAAAATCCCCAAAGGCTGGATCCCCAGTTCGAGTGGGACCCGATGGATGATCGATCCCAACAATTGTATAACAAGGAGAACGAGATGGATCCCGACGAGGAAGAAGAATTTCACTAGCGATGTCTCGAGGAGCCCCGAGAATGGAAGGCTATGCGACGAGCACAGTTGGCCGACGCGACGCTAGAAGGTCCAAAGGAGGACGATGTGCACCACCACGACGGGTAGTAGTACTTTATGCAAGTGGAAGATTATGTGTCCAATGGCGAGAAGGAGCTCGCAGCTTACAAGGGGCCCGTCCTGCTCCATGACATCACCACTCCAGATGGACGGACTGTTTACGAAGCAGTGGACATGACTCCGGAACACCATGCACTATGGCGGCTCAAATTCTCTACCCCGAGGACATCTCCACCCACACCCTCTGTCATCCATGACAGGGAATGTGCACACCTGGACGACGCCCTGAATGACCAGGCAGAAGAAGAAGAAGTCTCACTGGATCATCCCTCAGTGCAGGCCTTGCACTCCTTACACCAGCCTGCAATGTTCCATCCTCAAGCAGTCCCCTCCCGTCCAGTTGTTCACCCCCGACAGTCGACCTTGGACAGCGGTGTATCTCCACCACGTGCACAGAGGAGCCCAGAGGTCATAGAACAATGTACAAGGGAAACCTAACGGGAAGGCCCATCTATTATGACCTCACGACGTATAGATGCTGGGCAACAGCCCCAAAACCAGCAGTAGGGAAACAAGGCGTCCTCTGTTTTGCCAGCATTGCGCCGCCGAGAAGCTCTAGCTCAAAGACGCATCAATCATTCATCCGCGGCTGGAGCCACCAGACAAGTAAGAACCTTGGGAGAGGCGCACATCCCGACGGGGGCTGCGTCAACCAAGTATACGGTGCCACCTGTCCAATCCAAGTTGCAATCGTCCTATCATCAAACGAGCAAAGCATCAGCCACTCCCATGGCAGGAAGACTCCAGCAGAAATCACGAGCGACGGGTGGTATGGTTGGACCCGGCCAAGGATCAGTGGCTCACGGAGTGAAGCAGTATACCGTGCGAGTACAAGCTAGTTCAGCAAGACAGCAAGTGGGGAGTTCTGGACTGGGAGGAACTGACACAGGACGTGTCCGACCGAGGGGAGGGGGAATCGCTTCATCGGCTAGTACCAGAGCAGTAAGCCTGGCGCAAGCACATCGACCTCACCTGTGGGCTTGGCCAAGGGCATAGGTGCAGGTGTTGCCTCTGTTGGAATTGGCTTCGAATCCAGCGGCGAAGGCTTCCTACACCCTCCCGAAGCTCGACGTCTTCAAAGGTGAACCAGAGGAGGACCCAGCCATGTGGTTGTCCAAGTTGGGTACCTGCCTTGACTATGGGCTGTTATCTCCTGACTACATTATCCCTACAGTACACCTAGCGCCGCAAGGGAAAGCTTTGGAGTGGTTCACTACAGAACATAGAGAACGTCCATTTACTGACTTTGATGATCTGGCAAATAGGATGACCAAGAGATTCGACCCTATTAGCCTCGAAGAAGTAGAGCTCCCGATTCGCACTATCTGCATGAAGGCCGGGGAAAACATCAAGGTACACAATGACAAATTCACTAAGATTTCGATGCGCTGCATCGACATACCCTTACGCATGATCAAAGAATGTTACCGTGATTCCGTTATCATAGTCATTGCCAGCACGCTGGACCTACAACAATTCAGTACGTTGGACACGTTGAAGTACAAAGCAAAACATCAACAAAGGGAGATCAAGCGCCGAGCAGCTCGAGATTAGTCAACCAGAAAGGAACATCTGGCTCCCACTATTCGCTTGCTAGTGGGAGTTTCAGTATCCAATCCAATGAACCCCCACAATTTCCCACCCGGGAGTTGCTATTGGTGTGGAGAATTCACCTACCGGCGCCGGGAATGTCCCAACCCCGCCCCGGTACCCGGTATACCATCCAGGGGAGGACAGTACCAAGGAAACGGATCAAGAGGACCACGACCTGCGGTTGGTCGACAGGCAGTCGGTTCCAATGTCACCACTCGTCCCTCTGGTCTAGCGGGCAATAGACCAGCATAATGGAAAGGGTATGCGCAGCAGAGGGTAACGGGAGAGATGCTAGCAGCCACCCAACCATCTACTTTAGACATGCTTGCGCATAATGTGAAGCTGGGTCTTTCCCGCTCTGAGGAACAAACCACGGAAACCCCTCCAACGGCTGCGCAACAGGAACCGGTCACGATGGCTCAAGCACAAGGTGTGGAAGGATGGTCAATTGCGGAGATGTACGAGCGCATGCGCCAATACAAGGAATAACAGGAATGGACCGAGGCAGATCTACAAACATGTGTCAAAGCGCTCTCCACCCGCTTACCAAGTCAAATTTTGGCGATGCCTCTGAAGCTCCCAATCGTATCGCGCATACGCCCTCCAAGGTGTCCCATGCCTCTGCATCGCCAGAGGGTGACCTTCGCACCATCGGCACACAACGAGCCCATAGCAGGTGCTCAGACCTCCTTCCATCGTCCCTTCCAGGAGATATCCATGGGGGAATATTTACAGAAAAATCTCACCCATCTCCTGGACTTTGTGGTAATTCTAGAGGAGTATGGTGAGAAGCTTCGCCATCACGGCATTCGCCTCAGTTGCACCCAGGCCCCATATGATCGACTCAGCAAGGTAGCCATCCAAGCTGAACCCGAAACATGGGGATGGCGGCCAATGCCTCTTGCACTACCTAAAACGCAAACTCCCCACCATGAGGTGGTCAGCCGTTTTGTGTGGACATGCGGCAAAACGTTCCTAGCAATCATCGACCTTGGTGCCACTACACTACGGTGACACTCCAGATCCTGCAAACGGTCGGCTGGCAGCACAGGATTTAACCAACATCCAAAGTGTTTACGAATGCATCTGGCGGCATGGTTGCAGGATATGGCATCGTGGAAAACCTTCCCCTGCACGTGGGCCTTATCCACGAGGTCGTACGGATGCACGTCACGGTGGCCCGTACCTACGACGTCCTGTTGGGAACCGACTACCTCATCCCTCGACAAGCAGGCCTGTTCTATGCTGACAGAGTCATGCAGCTGACCTCGTCAGGATACACCACATGTGCGGCACTGGTTGTGGGCCCAAGGACGTCAATGCCTACATAGTCCGGTCACCCCTTCTCATTGGAGGAAGCCCGTGCTGAGGACTATGGTACCAGGAATTCTATCTTGGCATCGCCCAAGCATGATGCATCTCCTATTGTCTCGCCACATGCAGAGGAAACAGAGATGCTGCTTCCCACGCCAACACTCAACCAGTCATGCTCTACACAAGCACAAGCTGCTCCAACAGATGATCGACCACGACTCCCCATGGATAGAATACCCATGTCATCGATAGAGACCCCCAAATGGCTACCCCTGAGCAGAATAGACAGCTGCTCCAATGACCTCATCCCGGCATCCATCACTTCAACTCATTCAGGGTCTCCTTAGATATTAGACCGACCATTTGGGCCGAAGATCACGCAACCACTGATCCCAGATGATCTTGTCAGGGAGGCGGAGCACAAAGGAAATATGCTCATATGTGACGGCGACACTGCTCTCTATGAAGAAGTAGATTCCAACGAAAGACGAGGAACCAATAAGCGACGTCGGTTGACTGCGCCTCGATGACGAGTCACCTCCACCTCATTCAAAGGTCCTCACCATCACACCAGGTGGTTCTCGCAATTTTAACTTGCAGGTCTATGACTATTCGGATCTTGATCCTGATCTCAGGGTCGGTCTGGTGGGGGATGAGGAGCCTCCATCATCCACAATCCCACATTCCCAACGATGGGATCACATGCTCCACGAGCGCTCGAGAAAAGAGCAGAAGCAAGAAGTCAAGGAGCTCCTTGCGTACCGTGAAGAGGTATTCGCAGGCAAGTCAACAGAGATCGGGGCAGTAGACACGGTACACGTCATCAACACAGGTGATGCACCTGCACATAAGCAGAAGGCTCGTCGCCTGCTCCAGGACCAGAAGGATGTCATTAATGAAGGCCTGCGTGAACTCAAGGAGCAAGGTGTGATTGTGGAAGTGGAAAGTCCTTGGGCTCTAACCTGGTGATCGTGGGGAAACCGGACGGCACGAAACGGTTCTGTGTCAACTTCCGTGACCTCAACAAGGTCACCATTCAGGACGCGTACCCCATGCCACTCATCGTTGACATCCAAGAGCGACAACGCGGAAAGAGTTCGTTTGCCAACCTTGATGTCAAATCTGCTTTCCACACCATTCCTATGGACCGGAACTCAATGCTGAAGACAGCTTTCATCACCACGGACGGGCTTTATGCCTTCATCCGTATGCCCTTCGGGCCGCGCAATGCCAATGCTACGTTTCAACGCGTAATGGACCAAAAACTACGAGACGTTCCTAACGCATTCTGTTACGTGGATGACATCATGGTTGCTCCGTTTAGCTTCCAAGAACTGATGGCTTCGTTGGATGCCGTGTTTTCAGCCCTACGCTCGGCGAATCTTCGTCTGAAAGCCGCCAAGTGTGTTATCGGGGCAGACAACATGGAGTTCCTGGGATTCATTATCAGTGCCCAAGAAATATCCACAGTCTCTACCAAGATTGCAGCCGTCTGTGAATGGAAGCGCCCAATTACATCGTCTTAGATCAAGATCTTCTTGGGCTTTGTCAGCTTCTACCACAAGTTCGTCCGTGACCATGCAAAAATTGTTCGTCCTTTGCAACACCTCACTCACCAAGATGAATCCTTTGAGTGGACGGAGGCCTGTCAGCTCGCATGGGTGGAAATCAAGCACCGCCTCATCACGGCTCCGATGCTGGAGTTCCCAAACTTCAACTTGCCATTCGTCATCACGACGGACTTCTTACTGGAGGGCATTGGGGTCATCCTATCTCAGCATGGGGACGACGGCATGGTGAGAGTGGTCTGTTATGGCAGTCGCGCGCTCAACGACGCTGAAAATAAGTGTCCTCCTGTAAAGGAAGAATGCCTGGCGGTCTTGTGGGCCATCCACTTCTACCAAGACTATGTGAAGAATGGAAAACCTTTTACCATCCTCACGGATGATCAAGCCCTCCAATGGCTACTTACAATGCAAAATCACGAGGGCATCCTTGGCAAATGTGCATACCTTCTCTAAGGATACAATCTCATGATCAAGTATCAGCCGGCATTTGCAAACCAGAACGCATACGCTCTTAGCCGATTACCACGTGAAGGATGGAAGGATCGCAGCTCCAACGACACAACATCATACAGTGGAGGGCCACCTCCTGACGAGCCCCCTTTAGGAGGAAAAATCCTGATCCAGGGCCAGGCGCAAGATCTTACCACTGAAGAGTAACGCTGGGCGTACCCTCTCGATGGCTTCCCTCATTACAACGCAAACATCGGCCACATCAATGTCCAGAGACAAACCGACCTCTTCAAGGATTTGCGAGGGTGGACGCACAAGGAATATGGAGACTGGCTTCGCCAAGTGCAACGCGACCCTTACCTGCACCCACAACGCACACCGAGCCAATCACGACTTCGACGCCACAAGGACACACGGGCCAATCAGTGGCAAATGCCATTCAGCCATTCTTTGACTGGATGTACCTAACGTTTCTCGGATGGACGTCCTGACTCATCTGCCAGGGCAAATTACACAATTTGAGACTTTTTTTGGGGAGATTAAGGCTGCGCTGGCACCATCTGGATGGAGGATGAGCTGTTGGCTCAAATCGCCAGGCTACCGCATGATGAGGGATCATGTCGACGGGACTCGACGGGTCGCTCATAACATTCTCGATGTAGGGGATCTCGCATAGCGACCCGTGACCCTGTGTTGCCAACCGTTGCTAGAATACACCTGTACGGTCATCTCATACTCCGTCTGGATCGCCGGTATCAAATTCGTTGCCGTCGTGGATAATGGGGCGATGCATACCACTATCACCATGCGCGCCATCCGGTGATTCAATTGGTTGAACCTCATTCGACCTGTTGATCTCTGCTTCACACTACATGAGGAGAGATCACCCGGTCCGAGGGACAGATTGACCTATTTCCCCTTCGCGTCGGAAATGTTCACTGGAGCCTACCGGTGTAGGTCTGCGAAACATCCACCTACAATGTCCTCCTTGCAAACGATTGCTTGACGTCGTCTGACACGATAATAGTACAGGGGGAAAAATGCATGATGCTACACGATAATGTCGGGGCACCCTCATATGTCCCACTTACATTCGAAGCAACGGAAGTGCCACATCAGTGGCACGTGTGATTGCTAACGGGTCAAGTGCCTTCCACCGCGGGCGAACAATCCACCGTGGCATATTTTATGACAGTTGTCGTTGACGCACCAACATCATCCACGGACAGCAGTGACTCTTTGGAGAATCATGTACCGTATCCGAGGGAGTCGCATGCCCACATTACTCGACGCATGCAAGCATCGGCGGGAACTTCGGAGGACAACGTCCTCTGACAAGGCCGCGTCTCCACGCAACCGGGAGAAATCAGCGGTGGCATTCCACGCGTCGGCATAACCTGGAGCCCGACATGCCTCTTGCCCTCCGGCGTCCAAGGCGGCACGCTCAGCCAGCCCAATCACCTCGGGCTGCTGGGAAAGCATCTCGCAGCTCTCGATAACCCTCAAGTTCTCATCCCCACAGTTCACATCAGTTATGCATCCGACAGTCAACAACAAGAACAACTACAGCTCTGAATCCTTTGAACAGCGATACTTATCCCGCGACTATGGCTGAAGAACAATGGCAAGACGACACCACTGGTTCTCACGCCAGACATGGCTTAGACCGACTGGGCACGATATGAGTACCAACTTGCAGAGCGCATGGCGAACGCTGCTGCAACATCTGGGTTGGAAGCCAGCGTACTAGCAGCGTTTCTCACCATGGCCGAGGCAGATGACATGCTCCATACCCTGCGCATGGATAGCCCATGGCCAGCGCCACGACCCTCGCCAGACATGCCTGACCTCCACAGCAACGACATGCTGTGGCAGACGTTTGCCTCCAGCATAACCCGGAATCGAGCTTGGACAGGCAGGGTGGAAAGACTTTGGGAGCAACACCGAGCATTGGTGACGGTGTATGAGGAGCATGTGTACGGCTCTGCCAACAACCTGGCCAACGTGGGGCACTCTCTTGCCGCCTGTGAGTCCATCCGCGCGAACCCGCAGCAGCATCCCCAAGACCACGAAGCCCAAGTAGCAGCCATCCAGACGAGACTTCAGGAAGTACGGTGCCTACAAGAGGCATGGAACGAAGCTGCGGATAGAGGTGACGAACCATCCACAGTGGAAGGACAACAACTCATGGACCAGCAGGCGGAATTGGGCCGAAATCTCTCAGAAACATGTGTAGAGATAGCCTGCTTGACCCCAGGATTACAACAGCTAGATGCGCAGTTGTCAAGCATACAACAGCTGCGCACTCAATGTGATGCAGAGTGGACGACCGATCGTGCTCGGTTGCGAGATATGTTTCAACAGCGAGAGAGCGTCCTGGCTCTACACGAGGATGTCAGGCAGCAGTACCACACCTTGTGCATGTTGGTTGATCGTGCGAAGCAACTCATCAAGGAGTACGAGCAACGCCTACAACAACAATTGATTCGTGACGTGGCCCGGAAGTTTCTCAACAATGCAGTGCAAAGGCTGCAAGATGAGTGGGAGGAGTACTTGGAAGGGTTGCGGTGGTTGTATCCGCTGGATTTTTCCACTACTACCAGACCAGCGGCTTTCCCTTGTTTCCTTCATTAGACCTAGATCCTACTCACCCAGAAACGCACCCGACCCAATCTTCTTCCAATCTTAGTGCGAAGTTTCTACCTGCATCACCACGACTTCCTCCGCTTCCTCTACCCCCTTGATCTCTCTCTTCACCATGGAACACGAGCTTTCCGCTGCTTTCTTGACTGGACGGTGCAGTATCGCCAGCAAGGTCCTCTCCCCGCTAACCTACACCCTTTTGCTTGCCAAGGGATCATGTTACGGGCCTCATACCGCCATGTGGCGGCAGATCAACGCCATCATGCGGGTCTCACAATCATCTTCCTGGTACGAACTGTTGATTCTCATGACGGGGTGACACTGAGGGTGCTCATGCGCTGGCTTCACCGTCAGCGGCTTGGTTCTTCCTCTTCGACATCTAATTCAAGCACCAGCGGTGAAGAATTGTCCAGTGGCCGTGTGGAACACTCCTCCGCTGACCGTCCTCCATCGAGTGCCGCCCACTCTTGGTGTATGCCCCTCCTCCCTCAACGTGTTGGAACTGGAGGAGAGAGGGAGCCTTGGAGCAACGAGCATGTGGGACTGAAAGGGCATCAGTTGTGCTGAAGAATGGTTGTTGAATCACTCAAAATGATGGAGTACATATAGAGCTAGAGCTTGGGAAAGTCAACCCTCTCACAAGCCACACCACTTAGCCATGGAGGCTAAGGCTCACACACTACAGTCCACAATCTCACACAAGGGAGGAAATCAGCCCAACAATCAGGCTGACCAGTCACACACGACCTAGAGAGCTAGAGAATGCTCTCATGGCACACTCCTAGAGGTCACATTACCCACAAACCCATGGAGAATCGCCATGTGTCCATGACTAGCACACAAGGATCTCACCTCACCTAAAAAGTAAAGAGAGGTACCTTTATCCTAGTCAGCACACTCTGACAAGGCAATCCTAAGACCAAGGACCTTTTTGGATATTTTTCCCATCAGGTCTTGACCCTGGACCTCTTGCCTTTTTCTTTTCTCAGGCTAAGGCATGGAGCCATCGCCCATGGCCACACAGACATCGGCGGTCCATGACCCCTGAAACTTGGAAAATTCATATCTCCCAATCCGACCGTTGGATCGGCCTGAAACTTGGACCGTAGATAATTTGCCACTTGATCTTTCCAATGGTAAAGACAGATTGACAATCGGAGAAGACATCTGGAAGTTTCTTGGAACTTTCTCCTGTGGACCTGAAACTGAGCAGGATGGCTCCTTTCCCAACAATCTCCCACCTTGCCGCAGTCAGAGTGGGCTGAGTCTACATGCCTTCATGCTGAGTCTCATGGGTCAGTGGCTTGGTGAGGAAATCAGCAACCTGCGTGCTGGTTGGAGTAAACTCCAGCTTGATAGCACCCTACTGCACCATGTGCCTGATGAAGTGATATGCGATGTCAATGTGCTTGGTCCGTACATGGTGCTCAGGATTCTTGGCGAGTGCGATTGCGCTCTGGTTGTCGACGCGCACAAGAACTGGAACTGCTACACTCCCACTCATCTCCGCCATGAGACGTTGGAGCCAAACTGCTTCCTTGGCTCCAAAGCTGAGAGAGATATACTTAGCTTGTGTGCTCGAGGTGGCCACGACCACCTGTCGCTTGCTGCACCAGCTGATGGCACCTCCATTCATGAGAAACACATGTCCTGAGATGGACTTGCGGGTCTCAGGATTTGAAGCCCAATCTGCATCTGTGTAGTCGATGATGGTGTTGTCGTTGCCGTTGGGTGATGCCGACGTTGATGGTTCCAGCAAGGTAGCGGAAGATCCGCTTCATTGCCTTCTGGTGCTCAGGTCCGGGATTCGCCATGTGCTGGCTCACAACGCTCACAGCCTGTGCGAGGTCATGCCTGGTTCCCACCATCAAGTACATAAGACTGCCGACGACGCTCTGGTGTTTCTGCCGCTCAGCTGCGACTGCTTCTCCGCTAAAGCTCACGAGGTACTGCCGCGTCTCCAGCGGCGTGCCGATGGGTTTGGCCTCTGCTATGCCGAACCGGTGCAGGACGTCCTTGATGTAGCGACTCTGCTGTATCGAAAGAGAGCGTGATTTGCGGTCACACATGATCTGGATGTCGAGGAAGTATGATGCCTCCCTGAGATCTGACATCTGGAAATGCTCGTGCATGGCCTCCTTGAACTCCTGCAGTGCAGACATGCTGTTGGAAAGGAGGAGCATGTCATCCACATACACAATGATGATGAGGATCTCATGCTCATGCTGCCAGCGATACCCGCTGTAGTCACACTCGCTGCGCTCAAACCCCATGCACTGCAACGCCGCATCCAACTTCTGGTTCCAAACACGCGACGCTTGCTTGAGGCCATACAGCGACTTCTGCAGCTTGCAAACCAAGTACTCCTGGCCATCCATGACGAACCCCTCCGGCTGCTCCATGTAGATCTCCTCCTCCAAGTCACCATTCAAGAATGCCGTCTTGACATCCATGTGGTGAACCTCAAAATCCTCAGCTGCAGCATAAGAGAGGAGCGTGCGCAGATAGGCAAACTTTGCAATAGGGGCAAAAGTTTCTGTGTAGTCGATGCCCTCCTGCTGCGAGTAGCCCTTGGCGACCAGCCTCGCCTTGTACTTTTCCAGGTTACCATCTGCTCCCCGCTTCTTCTTGAACACCCACTTGCACTTGATCACCTTACGCCCAGGTGGACGCTCAGTCAACTCCCACGTGCCGTTGTCCAGCTGCGAGTGTATCTCCTGCTGCACGGCTTGCGCCTAATCTGCTGCGTCCGGTGCAGTCCTGGCCTCCTTGTATGACGTTGGCCCATCTGAATCTGCTACAACTGTGATGTTCATCTGTTCTGGTTTCTGCAGCATCAAAAAATGGCCGTGTTCACCAGGCTTGTAACGCACCCTAAGAGGGTACTTGCGACCTGGTGCTGGAGCGTTTGCGGGCGGCTGGCGCGCTGCTGCTGGTACAACTGTTGCTGCTGGTGGTGTTACATCTTCCTCCTCTGCTTCTGCCGGTGAGGCTGCTGTATCTGCTGCATCAGACATGGGAGAGTATAGTGATTCTCCCACTGTCACAGTAGAGGAAGGATCGGGAGAGAGTGGGTCAGGAAGGATTTCTGCTCCCACTGTCTCGTCAGCTGCTGGTTCTGCTGCCTCTTCACAGACAATGTTGGTGCCGATGACGTTGCTCTCGTTGAAGACGACATCCCTGGAGATGATGACGTGGCCTGTATCCCTCTCATAGAGGCGATAGGCCTTGCTTGCCATGTCGTAGCAAATCATCAGCATCTGTGTACTCTTTGCGTCCCATTTCTGCCGCTTGTCCTTGGACACATGCATGTGCGCCAAGCTGCCAAATGCTCGAAGATGACCCACGCTCAATTTTCTTGCCGAACCACGCCTCGTACGGCGTCATCTGCTCTAGCGCCTTAGTTGGACTACGGTTCTTGATGTAGACTGCAGTGCTCATGGCCTCAGCCCAGAAGTCGTAGGTCAGCCGAGCCGCGTGTAGCATGGAGAGCGCCGACTCCACAATGGTACGGTTGGCGCGTTCTGCTTCACCGTTCTGCTGCGACGAGTACGGCGCGGTACGCTGCGCCTTGATGCCAGCTGCTGCGAGGTAGTCCTGGAACTCCTTACTTAGGTACTCTCCACCGCGATCGCTGTGCAGTGCCTTGATCGTCTTGCCTGTCTGGTTCTCCACCATGGCCTTGAACTCCTTGAACCTGTCAAAGCACTGGTCCTTGAAAGGAAGGAAGTACACAGCAGTGTAACGGCTGAAATCATCAATGAAGGTCAGGAAATACCTAGAGCCTCCAAAGCTCTGGGTCTGCATCGGTCCACACAGGTCCGTGTGGACCAGCTCCAACACCTCCTTCGCACGCTCTCTTGCTCCAGAGAACGCCTCCCGGTGCTGCTTCCCCTCCAAACAGCCGATGCACAACAGCTGTTCAAAGTTAGAGATGGTAGGCAGGTCACGCACCATCTACTTTGCTTGAAGCTACTGCAAGGCGCGCATGCCGATATGGTCGTAGCGCGCATGCCAGATCTCACCATCTGTCGCCTACACCACTGCTGCAAGACTCTGCTCACGCGGGATCTTGGTCGCCCCCAGTAGGCGGTACATGTCGTCCTCCTTCACCGACCTAGCCAACTCCTCTCCAGTATCCTTGATGAGGATGTAGCCATAGTCATCATCGAAGACGACGCGCAGTCCTGTGTTTGTAAGAGAGGAGACTGAGAGGAGGTTGAATGCAGCATTAGGTACGTACAGCACGCCATGGAACATTCCCACTTCAATGCCACGCGGGGTCTCCAACCACATCTCCACAATCCCAATCCCTTCAGCATACACCACCTGATCATCACCCAAAGCGATAGGACGGGGAGGGATGGACAGCAACTGCGTAAACCACTCCCTCTGGTGCGTCAGACTCTTGGTACACCCAGAATCTGTGTACCACGCCAGATCCGCCTTCTCCTCCTGCGATATGTCAGACTTTGTCATGAAGAGGCGGTCACGCACCTCCTTGGCTACGTTCATGTTGCCAAAATGGCGCACGCCGATCTGGTTCTGTTGCTGTTGCTGCTGGTGCTGCTGACGTTAGTATGACTGCTGCTGCTGTTGCTGTGGAGATTGCTGCTTTTGCTGCTGCTGTTGCTACTCCTTCTAGTCCCTCTTGAACTTGAAGCACTCTTTTTTGTAGTGCCCCTCTTTCTGGCAATAATGGCACTTGCCTTTCTTCTTGCCTTTCTGTTGCCCGGACTGCTGCTGCTGCTGGTTGCGTGAGCCCATCGCCATGAAAGCTGTTTCACTGCTGCTGTTGCCGCCATTGCGTTTTGCGGCATTGCGACGCAGTTCCACCTGTACCAGGTGTGTGCAGATGAAGTCGAGGTCGAGAGTTGGCTGGCACTCCAGCGTCTCTCGCACCGTGTC
Organism: Penium margaritaceum; assembly: GCA_023375785.1. Lineage (NCBI taxonomy): Eukaryota > Viridiplantae > Streptophyta > Zygnematophyceae > Desmidiales > Peniaceae > Penium > Penium margaritaceum. The sequence goes on from SZWC01006496.1 coordinate 70,402, forward strand.
GTAGCTGGTTGGGAGTCCCCTCAGCAAGAGGAGGATGAAGCGCGTCTCTTCCATAGGGTTGCCGGCCGCTCTCACCTGCTTCGCCAGCTCCTTTCCCCTATCCAGGTACGCCTCCATCCCTTCACCACCCTGCATTTTCAGCGCCATCATCTTTTCCTCCAAAAGCATGAGGAATACAGGATCCTTGCTCTCATACTTCTTGCACAATGTGTCCCACCCCTCCTTTGCAGTAGCCTTGTCACTCACGTACTGAAGATGCGGATTAGAGATGGTGTTGACAAGCAACCTGTAGGCCTGCCTGTCCTTCTTCCACTCCTCATACGCCGCCGCTGCAATTGTAGATGAACTTGCATCTGCTGCATCTTTCTGCGGCATCTTCCCAGCCACCTCCTTAGCTGTGGTGATGCCTTTTGCCTGTGGACGCGGAGCGCGCTCGTCGCCGCTCACCACCTCCCACAAGCCCCTCTCCTCCAAAAGTTGGCGCGTCCTTCCAGCCTCTCCAAGGGCTGGGCTGCTGTTACCCTTCCTGCTGCTGCCATTTTGAGTTTTGGTGATGCTCAACGCTGCCCTTGGGTGGCGGCGCTATCCCTGCTTCTGCTGCTGCTTCTGCCAGAAATCTGTCTGACAGAAAATGGACTGTAGATGCCAGCAGACTGGGAATTTGGAAAAACTGAGCCCACCACTAGAAAATGCAGCTCAAAACCGTTCAGATCGACTCATAAAACAGGGTCATCAACAGGGGATTTTGAAAGATATGCCCTCTTGAAAACAGGGTATGATCTGCTCCTACTCCAACTCAGACCAGCCAGCTTGTAAACGGAGTTTCTCCCAAACGAATCAATGGAATGCAAATAGTTTTGCACCAATGGAAAGCTTTGGAAAAATACTACAATTTGCATGTGCCACTTTTTAAATTTAACAAAGAAACAAGAGAGTTATGGTCATCACAAGGCGACAGTCTTACTCATAGAGAAGAGTGTAGCCCTGGCCGACCTCGTTTTGAGCATAACTCTCAATCCGACCGTTGGATCTTCGCGATCTTGGGCTCGTTAGAAAGCTTGTCTTGCGAACTTGATGACCACGTGGTCGATCGTCAAATTTAGTCAATGTTTGACCCTAACCCGTCACTCTAAAAATGACGGCCTGTGCTAGCTGAATCTGGCAGAATCTGGCTCTGATACCAAATGTTAGATCTGGAGGAGAGAGGGAGCCTTGGAGCAGCGAGCATGTGGGACTGAAAGGGCATCATTTGTGCTGAAAAATGGTTGTTGAATCACTCAAAATGATGGAGTGAATATAGAGCTAGAGCTTGGGCAAGTCAGCCCTCTCACAAGCCAGACCACTTAGCCATGGAGGCTAAGGCTCACACACTCGAGTCCACAATCTCACACAAGGGAGGAAATTGTCACTCCGCACTTCGCCACGGTCTAGAGTAAACGGCGCCGACAGGCAAACTGCCGGCCGCCCTTGGTATTTCAACCAAGGTAGAGATCACCCACGGAGTGGTGTTTCCACAGTGAAAGTTCACTTAGCTTGTCCGAACCGTGGCCAGAGAGTGTTCCTAACTCTCACCCAACTGGCAATGCTACACACCAAAGTGTGCACTTGCACTTGTTCTTTACCCTCTTTCTTGGTGGCCAACAAGAGATTAGTTTTCTCCCAAGTCTCAAGAGTAAGAGATGATATATTATCACATGTAAATGACAGGCTTTATATAGTCTCTGGTCAGTGCTCCCAGTGGCTCCTTGGAGGGGCCTCTCCCCAAGGCCACCCTAGACAGTGTCATCAGCTTTGATGACATGGCACCCTCTGTGACCGCCAAGTGGCGCTTGATCCACCTTGGACCTTAGAAGCTTCTAGGAAGCTTCCTTGGCCCTTTTTTAGTCACAAAGAAAATTTGGTCCTGACGGGATTTGACCCCGGACCTCTTGCTTGCGAGACAACGCCTTCACCCACTAGGCTGTAGGAAGTTGTCCGAAGGAGCATGCACCAGGTAGACTACCAAGAGTAGACCAAGGGGACTTGCTCCACAAGGATGAGCAGTGCATGCCTTGTCTCTCTTAGCCTCTCTTCATATCGCTGGGGGACTTGCGCTACAAGCACAGTGCATACCCAGTCTAAATCTTCCGCTGATTGGACCAGGGGCATACATAGAACATAACAAACTCTCCCTTGCACCTGCGTCCATCTGCGGCTAGATTCCTGCTCCGGCCATGGGCCCAGCGGTAAGTAAGGAGAGGTACCTTTATCCTAGTCAGCACACTCTTACAAGGCAATCCTAAGACCAAGGACCTTTTTGGATATTTCTCCCATCAGGTCTTGACCCTGGACCTCTTGCCTTTTTCTTTTCTCAGGCTAAGGCATGGAGCCATCGCCCATGGCCACCCAGACATCGGCGGTCCATGACCCTTGAAACTTCGAAAATTCATATCTTCCAATCCGACCGTTGGATCGGCCTGAAACTTGGACCGTAGATAATTTGCCACTTGATCTTTCCAATGGTGAAGACAGATTGACGATCGGAGCAGGCATCTGGAAGTTCCCTGGAACTTGCTCCTGTGGACCTGAAACTGAACCGGACGGCTCCTTTCCCAACACAACGTCCACTCAGGCGGAAAGCGTCACGGGTCTGGCACAACCTCGGTCCATGCCGCCAATGGTTGCACCCGCTACTTCTCTAAGAACTGCGTTACTTCCAGTGGATAAACTGCCGACTTCTCTTGCTTCCCCTCCACCTCCAACCTCTCCTCTCCAAAGCAAGACTTTAATTGCGCTTCCAGTCTTCGGTCCCCTTCTCCGCCCGCCCTCTCCTCCCTCTTCCCCTCCTACTCCAGTGGCATCGGCATCCCTAGCAGCAGCGCTGCCGGCGGATCATCTGCCGTCCGAAGGCACAACAGGAGTTGCACAGGCCTCCCCTCCCCTCACAGAGTCGCAGACCGCGCCAGGAGCGACACCAATTCCTGTGGAAATCCACCTGCTCTTCTTGAGTCTGTGCACACAGGATTCCTTGTTGGAAAGGGAGCAACCCGGCTCAATTTCAGGTCCACAGGAGCAAGTTCCTGGAAAGTACCAGATGCCTGCTCTGATCGCCAATCTGACTTCACCATTGGAAAGATCATGTGGCAAAATGTCTACGGTCCAAGTTTGAGGCCAATCCAACGGTCGGATTGGGAGATATGAATTTTCAAAGTTTCAGGGGTCATGGACCGTCGATGTCTGGGTGGGCATGGGTGATGGCTCCATGCCTTAGCCTGAGAAAAGAAAAAGGCAAGAGGTCCAGGGTCAGGACCTGATGGGAGAAATATCCAAAAAGGTCCTTGGTCTTAGGATTGCCTTGTCAGAGTGTGCTGACTAGGATAAAGGTACCTCTCCTTACTTTTTAGGTGAGGTGAGATCCTTGTGTGCTAGCCATGGACACATGGCGATTCTCCATGGGTTTGTGGGTTATGTGACCACTAGGAGTGTGCCATGAGAGCATTCTCTAGCTCTCTAGGTCGTGTGTGAGTGGTCAGCCTGATTGCTAGGCTGATTTCCTCCCTTGTGTGAGATTATGGATTCTAGTGTGTGAGCCTTAGCCTCCATGGCTAAGTGGTGTGGCTTGTGAGAGGGCTGACTTGCCCAAGCTCTAGCTCTATATGTACTCCATCATTTTGAGTGATTGAACAACCATTCTTCAGCACAAGTGATGCCCTTCCAATCACACATGCTCGCTGCTCCAAGGCTCCCTCTCTCCTCCA
>SZWC01006496.1:77220-103153 GCA_023375785.1 Penium margaritaceum
GTCATTATCTCCAGGGATGTCGTCTTCAACGAGAGCAACGTCATCGGCACCAACATTGTCTGTGAAGAGGCAGCAGAACCAGCAGCTGACGAGGCCGTGGGAGCAGAAATCCTTCCTGACCCAGTCTCTCCCGATCCTTCCTCTACTGTGACAGTGGGAGAATCACTGTACTCTCCCATGTCTGATGCAGCAGATACAGCAGCCTCATCGGCAGAAGTAGAGGAGGGAGATGCAGCACCACCAGCAGCAGCAGTTGTGCCAGTAGCACCGCGCCAGCCGCCCGCTAACGCTCCAGCACTAGGTCGCAGGTACCCTCTAAGGGTGCTTTACAAGCCTGGTGAGCGTGGCCATTTCTGGATGCTGCAGAAACCAGAACAGATGAACGTCGCAGTTGCAGCAGATTCAGATGAGCCAACGTCATACAAGGAGGCCATGGCTGCACCAGATGCAGCAGATTGGGCGCAAGCCGTGCAGCAGGAGATTCAGTCGCAGCTAGACAATGGCACGTGGAAGCTGACTGAGCGTCCACCTGGACGCAAGGTGATCAAGTGCAAGTGGGTATTCAAGAAGAAACGGGGAGCAGATGGCAATCTGGAAAAGTACAAGGCAAGGCTGGTCGCCAAGGGCTAGTCGCAGCAGGAGGGCATTGACTACACAGAAACCTTTGCCCCTGTTGCAAAGTTTGCCTCTGTGCGTACGCTCCTCTCTTATGCAGCAGCTGAGGACTTTGAGGTTCACCACATGGATGTGAAGACGGCATTCTTGAATGGTGACTTGGAGGAGGAGATCTACATGGAGCAGCCGGAGGGGTTCGTCATGGATGGCCAGGAGCACCTGGTTTGCAAGCTGCAAAAGTCGCTGTACGGCCTCAAGCAAGCGTCGCGTGCTTGGAACCAGAAGTTGGATGCGGCGCTGCAGTGCATGGGGTTTGAGCGCAGCGAGTATGACTACAGCGTGTATTGCTGGCAGCATCAGCATGAGATCCTCATCATCATTGTCTATGTGGATGACATGCTCCTCCTTTCCAACAGCATGTCTGCACTGCAGGAGTTCAAGGAGGCCATGCAGGAGCGCTTCCAGATGTCTGATCTCGGGGAGGCGTCATACTTCCTCGGTATCCAGATCACGCGTGACCGCAAATCACGCTCTCTCTCGCTGCAGCAGAGTCGCTACATCAAGGACGTCCTACAGCGGTTCGGCATGGCAGAGGCCAAACCCATCGGCACGCCGCTAGAGACGCGGCAGTACCTCGTGAGCTTCAGTGGAGAAGCAGATGTAGCTGAGCGGCAGAAGTACCAGAGCGCCGTCGGCAGTCTCATGTACCTGATGGTGGCAACCAGGCCGGACCTCGCACAGGCTGTGAGCGCTGTGAGCCAACACATGGCTGACCCGGGCCCTGAGCACCAGAAGGCAGTGAAGCGGATCTTCCGCTACCTTGCTGGAACTGCCAACATCGGCATCACCTACAACGGCAACGACAACAGCATCATCGGCTACACAGACGCAGATTGGGCTTCAAACCCTGAGACTCGCAAATCCATCTCTGGACATGTGTTTCTCATGAATGGAGGTGCCATCAGCTGGTGCAGCAAGCGGCAGGTGGTCGTGGCCACCTCAAGCACAGAAGCTGAGTACGTCTCTCTCAGCTTTGGAGCCAAGGAAGCAGTTTGGCTTCAGCGTCTCATGGCGGAGATGAGTGCGAGTGCAGCAGTTCCTGTTCCTATGCGCGTCGACAACCAGAGCGCTATTGCACTCGCCAAGAATCCCGAGCACCATGCTCGCACCAAGCACATTGACATCGCCTATCACTTCATCAGGCACATGGTGCAGGAGGGTGCTATCAAGCTGGAGTTTACTCCAACCAGCAAGCAGGTCGCTGATTTNCTCCATGCCTTAGCCTGAGAAAAGAAAAAGGCAAGAGGTCCAGGGTCAAGACCTGATGGGAGAAATATCCAAAAAGGTCCTTGGTCTTAGGATTGCCTTGTCAGAGTGTGCTGACTAGGATAAAGGTACCTCTCCTTACTTTTTAGGTGAGGTGAGATCCTTGTGTGCTAGCCATGGACACATGGCGATTCTCCATGGGTTTGTGGGTTATGTGACCACTAGGAGTGTGCCATGAGAGCATTCTCTAGCTCTCTAGGTCGTGTGTGAGTGGTCAGCCTGATTGCTAGGCTGATTTCCTCCCTTGTGTGAGATTATGGATTCTAGTGTGTGAGCCTTAGCCTCCATGGCTAAGTGGTGTGGCTTGTGAGAGGGCTGACTTGCCCAAGCTCTAGCTCTATATGTACTCCATCATTTTGAGTGATTGAACAACCATTCTTCAGCACAAGTGATGCCCTTCCAATCACACATGCTCGCTGCTCCAAGGCTCCCTCTCTCCTCCAGATCCAACATTCCTCCCTCCCGGAACCTGCGGACCATTGGTTGATGTGGCAGCTGTCATGCCTCCAACCACCGCGTGGCACACTTCCTCCCGCATCTGGGTCCAATCACGGCAACCTCCATAGGCACGACAGACCTGACCATCACACGCAGCTCCTCTAGACGCACACGGACTGACGCCTCCCCACCCATGGAGGGTGACGAGCAGCACCAGGCCGAATCTGCTGGTGGAAGAGCGCCTCCACTACCGGAGACCTTTGAGGAAATGCGACGTCGCCTCCTGCACCTGGCGCCTGGGGGGCGACCTGGAGCACTGGCAGCAGGAACCACCGGTCAAAACATATAAGTGGTCAGACTGGGCACGAGCCCAAGTCTTGTCTGGTGGCCGTACCATGGTGGAAATCTACCCAAACGCCCATGTTTGCTCTGATACCAAAGCCATAATCGACAAGTATGTGTGGCTTTGGCATCGGAGGCGTGAGGACAACGCGTACCCACTACGCTGGTGCACCTCGGTGACGCTGCGGGATAAAATCATCATGCAAGAGCATGACCGGATGCACGCATGCTCTGCCACCACATATGAGACTCTCGTTCCACAGGTCTCCTGGGTGGTATTGAAGAAGCAGATTGGGGAGGTTATTGCCACATGTTGGACTTGCATCTGCCATCACCCTCGCCAATGGATCCACCAGTCCCGTTTCGTGAGCGCCCGCTTCGGCGCACCAATGGAGAGGGTTGTAATTGACTTTCATGGCCCCTTCCATCCCACCCAACGCAAGAGCGTGCATTGGATTATCGGCATCGACCACATGACCAAGTGGGTCATGGCCCAGGCGGTCCCCAAGGCTGACGCAGCACACGCCGCGGCGTTCCTTAAGGAAGAGGTCATCTAGTGGAGAGGTGGCTGAAAAATCATACAGTGCAACAATGTCTTGCACTTTGCAGGGACAGTCGCAGAGGTGGCAGCATACTTCAACGTTCAGATTGAGAATGGCGCACCATACTGGCTGTAAGCGTAAGGTCAGGTCCAGCGGATGCATGGGGGAATCACAGAGACCATCCGGAAGTTGTCGGATGGCAATGCACCCTGGGACGAGCAGCTGGAAGTAAGGGTGCACACAGATTCTTGGGATTGCAATTCTGGAATCGCCATTCTGGTTCCAGAATCGGAATCGAAATCCAGATTCCAAAATTTTAGAACCGTCCCAGAATCGACGTTCCATGACCCGGGCTCTCAAGGGAGGAGGGATGGAAGACTGTCAAAATTGAGATGCTAGTAATTTGCACTGAATGGGACTTGTTCAACTCTGCACGGTCACACAATGTCGCGGAACCTCTCGTGAGCTAGCACTTGGCTGTAGGTTAGGCTCGCACCCGAGCCTAAGCAGCATGTACGGGCCCTGCCAAACTGTCTTAGCAGCACGTACGGGCCCTGACGAGCCACCTTGCCAAGCTGTCTCAAACGATGGAAGGCACAAACTACGTTGTTTGTGCATTTAAACTGCTATTATGGAGGGGGAGGGAGGGAGGGTGAGGTTGCGCCACTGCTGATATGGCATCGAATGCAGCCACAAGGGTAGGCTGCCCCGATTTGACTGGCCTCATGATGGTGCGAAATACCGAGCGGTCCTCCATTCTGGCCTTTTGTATTCGATGGCAAGATCCGAACAACACCGTGGCTATTTCTTTTTTCCATGTTTGTTTGTGGCAGTGGAACCGTGACAGGAATCGCAATTCTAAGAAGAATCCCGATTCTAGAACCGGAATCACGATTCTGATTCTTGTCCAAAATCAGAACCGTAATTCCGATTCTATTTTCAGAATCGCAATTCCGAACAGGTGTGCACCCTTAGCAAGAAGACATCGTTTATGAATACAACATCACACCTCATTCCTCTACCAGCTTCTCCCCGTACATGCTATATCACTGCCAGCAACATTGGACCATGGCTACCCTGCCGCTCATGCCTTCCACGCCGGTGCCGCCACGAGAAGAGGACACAACCGTGGCGGACGAGGTGGAGTTCATGAAACAAAGGGTGCCTGGCTTCAACAGTGCCTCCAACAGGCTCAAACATGGGGGTCTATCGCAACACAGCGTGGGGTGGAGCTTGCTAACGCTGGCCTCATGATCGAAAACTTCCAGGTCAATGATGGTGTGCGGCCGAAACGAGAGAAGGTGGGCAAGGCGAGACACAATGAAGCCACACTCCTAGACCAAAGCTACCAGGTTTAAGCCGTAGATAGAGTCTTTGTATGGCTCGAGGGCCGCCACTGTTGGAAAAGGGGCCATCAGGCTCAATTTCAGGTCCACAAAAGCAAGTTCTAGGAAACTTCCAGATGCCTGCTCCGATCGTCGATTTGTCTTACTCATTGGAAAGATCAGGTGGCAAATCATCTACAGTTCAAGTTCCAAGCCGATCCAACGGTCGGATTGGGAGATATGAATTTTCGAAGTTTTAGGGGTCATGGACCGCCGATGTCTGGGTGGCCGTGGGTGATGGCTCCATGCGGTAGCATGAGAAAAGAAAAAGGCATGAGGTCCAGGGTCAAGACCTGATGGGAGAAATATCCAAAAAGGTCCTTGGTCTTAGGATTGCCTTATCAGAGTGTGCTGACTAGGATAAAGGTACCTCTCCTTACTTTTTAGGTGAGGTGAGATCCTTGTGTGCTAGCCATGGACACATGGCGATTCTCCATGGGTTTGTGGGTCATGTGACCACTACGAGTATGCCATGAGAGCATTCTCTAGCTCTCTAGCTCGTGTGTGACTGGTCAGCCTGATTTTTAGGCTGATTTCCTCCCTTTTGTGAGATTCTGGACTCTAGTGTGTGAGCCTTAGCCTCCATGGCTAAGTGGTGTGGCTTGTGAGAGGACTCTTGCCCAAGCTCTAGCTCAATATTTACTCGATCATTTTGAATGAGTCAACAACCATTCTTCAGCACAAGTGATGTTCTTTCAGTCCCACATGCTCGCTGCTCCAAGGCTCCCTCTCTCCTCCTGATCCAACAGCCACACCTCCAACATCATGGTGCAAGGTGAGCGACTCGTGAAGCTCCCGGTCCATTGGCCCTCGCTACCCGGCTACACCTGCCCTGCATTGGTACTGAAACGACGTGGAGGAAGTGGCAGCCACGTATGCAGGCGTGCCTCAGTTCCCCCATGGCCCACACGGCCCTCCCCCACCAATCGCCAGAACTGTAGTTCCTGCTGCCGACGCACCTGAACCTTTGGCCGGGGTGACTAAGCTTGTTTCGTCGGGTTTTGGGATGCCTCTCCCGGCATAGCAAGACAAGGAAATACATTAGCAGGAAGCCGGGACAAGCGCAACACCATAGCAACAGGAAGAGCAAGAAAGGGCAGCGGAGAAAGGAGCAGGACATATTGTGGCAGAGAAAGAAGACATCACCAAGAAGTGACATTGGACCAGGAACGATAAGCTCCCTACCCGACGGCCCAGGACCACTGAGGAGGCGCCGCCAGGGACTGTACCAGAAGTCCAGCAATAGCTGCCTCTCCACGGGACCACGGCAGATGTGAGGCCCGATACCCCAGGGCAACCAGGGTCGGGAACAAAGTAGGCACACCAGAGTCTCAGAACGACACCTGGTGCAACAACGACAGCCACGCGACAAAGGCAGGTGCAACGGATGCATGCTACGACGATGCCTTGTACGACGGATGACCAACCGGCATTGACGACAGCGGACGCTAAACATAGCCTAGGCCTATTGCTGGCGCCCGGAGCGCAAGTGCCATCCGCAACAGTAGCAAAGCAGCAGGAAAAGGAGGTGCTATCCTCTACAACATCAATGTCCGGCGCGGCGCCCAAGGTGCAAGTGCCATCCGCAGCAGCAGAAGAGCAGCGGGAGAAGGAGGTGTTGCCTTTTGCTACAGCTACACCCGGCGCGGTGTCAACCGGCCTGAGGCGAACGGACTAGAAAACAGGGCCGACACAATAGCACCTGCCGTCCGCTCCTAGCATTTCTGTTAGGAGAAGATATCACCCTCAGGATCACGGTTCCACACTGAGCAGTTCCTAGGCAATCACTTGCTAGCAACTGTGTCCACTTAACACTTGGTCACTTTCGCGTGAGGTGCTAGTCAAAGACTAACTCCTGGGGCTTAGACCAACCAGTGTCTTCTTTATACTGTTCCTTAGTTGGACAACTCTGTGAGGAGCATCTAAGGCCAGATTGTATGTTTAGAATGAGGAATGAGCCTGGTACATATAGTCCTAGGCCTGGCTTCTAAGGTGTGTGGGTAGTGGCACTTTTGGGGTGGTCACTCCACTCCACCTCACCAGTCCGCCAATTGGCGCATCCACTGACCGCCAAGTGGCGCACTCTCCTCATGCATGGAGAAATGTCTAAGAAACTTCCCCTGTGCTAGAAGGTCAAAAACCTCCTGCGTACATCAAGGCTCGATCGCAGGACCTGTTGTCCCTAAGTCCAACATGCTATCCATTGCGCTACACTTCTGGTGTCTCGCTTAGACTTGCACCACGAACAAGGTTTGGGGGACTTTCTCCAAGGGAGCAGTGCATGTCCAACCTGTCCGTCAAGCCATAGCAGTGGCCATGGGGCATAGAAGAACAACACGCGGTGCCCGGAGCGTAGGTGCTATCCGCAGCAGCAGCAGAGTAGCGAGAAAAGGAGATGCTGCCCTCTGCAGCAGCTACACCCGGCGTGGTGCCCAGAGCGTAAGTGCCATCCGCAGTAGCAGCAGAGCAGTGGGAAAAGGAGATGTTGCCCTGTGCAGCAGCTGCACCTGGCGTGGCACCCGGAGCACAAGTGCCATCTGCAGCAGCAACAAAGCAGCGGGAAAAAGAGATGTTGCCCTCTGCAATAGCTGCACCCGGCGCGGCGTCCGGAGCACCAGCGCCACCAACAGCAGCAACAGAGCAACAGAGAGAGGACGTGCTGTCCTCTACAGCAGTTGCACCCAGCACGGTGCCCGAGGTGGAAGTGCCATGTACAGCAGCAGTAGAGCAGCGGGAAAAGGAGGTACTGCCCTCTTCAGCAGCTGCACCCAGCGCGGCGCTCAAGCCGCAAGTGCCATCTGCAGTTGCAGCAGACCAGCGGGAGGAGGTACTGCCTTCTGCAGCAGCTGCATCCGGCGCGGCGCCTGGAGCACAAGTGCTATCCGTAGTAGGAGCAGAGCAGCGGGAGAAGGAGGTGCAACCCTCTACAATAGCTGTACCCGGCATGGCGCCCGAGGTGCAAGTGCCATCCATAGCAGCAGCAGAGCAGCAAGAAAAGGAGGTGCTACCCCCTATAGCAACTACTCCCGGTGAGGCGCCCAAAGCGCGAGCGCCACCACCAGCAGTAGCAGATTCGCAAGGAAAGGAGGTGTTGCGTCCTACAGCAGCTGCACCCGGCATGGAACCCACAACGCAGGTACCAATGGCGGTAATGGAGGATCAGCGGGAGAAGCCACGAAGGAAGAAACAAAAAGGGCTCTAGGAGGCCAGGCCGGAGGAGGAGAAGCAAAGAAGAGAAGTAGAAGAACGATGGAAGGAAAGGGAACTACCACTCATGCAGGAAGATCATCTCAGTTTGATCAATGCCCCTCCTCCAAGGTGGGAACCACTACCCCTTGACGATAGGTCTCTTTGGCCAACCAGTTCCTGGCTAGAAGCGCAGCGCGAGCCGGAATAATAGATACTAACGCAAGGGGGAGAGGAGGAACAAGGTGGGGAACTCGAGTTAAGTATTGAGACGGACGATCAGGATGGAGAAGAAGGAGAGGAGGAGGTGGCTCGGCAACTATGTGCAACGTGTAAGAATCCAATTGCCGCTGAAGGAGAGGTGGTGTGTGAGGGATGCAAGGCCGGCCTACATCTGGCATGCTGTGACCTTGACCTGGACATCCTGTACGACATTAAGATGTGAGACGTCTGTGCGGCAAATCTGCAGTAGAGCATGAGTGTGGACAGTGAAGAGGAGTTACGGAAGGAGCAGGAAGAAGAAAAGATTCGCTCAGGGTACGAGGTTGCGGCTGGAAAATCCTGTGTGCCATAGGATGAGAAGGGATCCCGTGGAAACTGTGAGGAGCCGATGGACTACTCCACCCTGTTCCACTGCTTCGTATGCAGGCACCTTGTGCATGCGGCTTGCCAGGATCCGAAGGTGCTGATACGAAGCAAGGTGATAGGTTGGAAGAAGTGTGCACCCATCATGCTGGCAAGGGCAAACAAAGAAGACAGGGGAAGAAACAGACCTGCACCTAAGCGTTGAATTGAGAGGTGTGAAGCCTACCGAGAGCCACATGACTCCACGGAGGCAGCCTGGTGCTATGTGTACAAATCACCCCTCCACTGTAAATGTGGAACCGCGATTCCAGGGTTGGGACGGCATTGCAAGAGGTGCATCTGGAGGTTGGTTGAAGAGCAGCAGGAAATGCGCAAGGAGGGTGGACAGGATGCTGGACCAGAACCAAGTGCCCCTGGGGTGGAGGAATGCGGAAAGTGCAAACTGCAGGTGAGAATACAGAAGAAATGATGCGACAACTGTAGGATGGCCCTCCACTACATATGTGGAGAAGAAGAGCTGCTGAAGCGGAAGGAAGTACATGTCTGTCCAGCCTGCGTACCGGTGCTGAAAAGGAAGATGCAAAACGAGAGAGAGGAGCAAGGAAAGGGAAGTCGGCAAGCGGCAGACGTGGAGTGGCGCCTGTACTGTACCGAATGTGGCAACCACAACACCACCGAGTGGTGTGAGGGATGCCACAAGCCGCTCCATCGGCCTTGCGGGCAGATGCTACCAGGGATAGGATATCACTGCGACAAGTGTGTCGCGAAGCTACGACTCCTCGAGGCCCGAGCACGGGATCAGAAGTAGCAGGAGAGGGAGGAGCAACTGGGCACAAGGGAGACAGAAGCACCGCGCTCGTACGCGGACGCCCACCCGGTGGAATAACTCTATCGCAATGCAGTGGCATTGTCAGGACCAGAGGGAGTGGTAGCTCGGAAGGCGGTGTTTGCCATGAGGGCAGTGATGAACAGGGATGTCCCTGAAGTGAGGAGGAAGGTGTTGGCCATGGTGAATGAGGTGTTGATGGTAACATCCCAATGGTGCCTCTTGAATCATGAGTTGCCATTGGCAACAGCCGGGCCACCAGCTCCGCGAAGGTCGGAGACGGAAGTCCATCCTCAACCACCCTCGACGCAAAATCGACCTACACTGCGCTCAGGCATGCCAAGCGCACCGGGTAGGATGCAACAAGGACGGGAAATTGGGGCCAGGTGAGGAGTGATGATTCCGGGACACTCCGGACTAAGAGGACGGCCTTGTACTCCAGTCAACGGCGCACCGGCACGAAGATGGGACCATCGCACTACCTCGGGAGGACAGCAGAGGGAGAGAGGAGCAGGCAAAGACTCACATCACCCTTCACTGGCAAAAGGATCAGTATCAGGAGAATTGCGAAGGACACCCCTGGGAGTGCAAGGCAAGACAGCAGAGAAGGGCGTGGGGGTTGTGCGAAGCCCATGGAGTGGAAGAGCACGACCATTGGCGGAGTCAGAAGGGAGCAAAGGGACGAAGAGGCCTGCGACTGAGGCAGGGACGGGACAAGACAGTGGGAATAGGAACACTGCAGCAGGAGCGAGGACAGCATAAGGAAGGTGGACCGGGAGCAGTGCAGCGGTGGAAGGGGACACGAGAGGCACAGGTGCAAGCAAGGAGCCGGAGGGAGAAAAGACACCCCGCGCTAGCAGTTGCCCGTGGAGTGAGAAGAGGGTGTACCCGCCGGCCAGACAATGCGGGCGTTGGAGACGCTACATGCATGAGGAATATGGATCGGTGGACAAAGGAGAAAATTGGAACTACATACCCTGCCAGAAGATCAAGCAAGGGATTCCCACAGAAGTTAACATCATGCTGGGACGAGAGCACAACGCTGAGGTAGGCATCGTGTGCTGTGGATGTAGGAGGCAACTGGAAGTCCCACATGGGAGATGCGACTATTGTAAACGGGCGACACACGCCGCTTGCATCAAGACAAATGAAGATGGGCGGGACAATTGCAGCAGTTGCTGGGTGCGACCACGCACGGGGACAACAAAAGGAGATTACCCCAGCTGCTCTAGAGAACTGAGAGGGGTACCCCCATGGTGTGAGAAGTGTGGATGCTTCTCACTCAGCGAATGCGTGAAGAAAGTAGGAGAGAGGAGGTTGTGTCATGGGGGGTGCATTACGCTATATCAATGCCATTGATACACAACTTCGTGTAGTGAGCCATGCGCCACGTAGAGAGGCCCGGTGCGCGTCTGCAGGTAGCATTGTATCAGCTGTCATCAGACACGACTGGATGGGCCTCTCTGCATACCCCGTGAGGAAAGTGATGAGGCGAGGAGGGTCCAAGCAAGGCAGAAAGAGGTAGTGCGGCGGTTGTAGGAGTAGTAAGAAGAAGGGAGAGGAGAAGGAGAACGCAGGGTGACCCCACGCCAGAGCCCCAAGGCACAAAATGAAGGGATACGGCAGGAGGGGCCCCACCAAGAATTGGACGGAATGGAGAGGACGAGATGAGCGGAGGAGTATTCATTGCTGGAAAAGGGGGCTGAGGAATTTGTGTCGGGAGAGGGAAGAGAGCGCTAGCTATGCAATGAATACTCAAACGATGCACTAGAAGGGAGAGGGCAAGATGAAAGAAACAAGGAAAGGGAGTGGATAGACGAGGACGTCCAGCTCGTTTGGTGAGAGTAGGGTATAACAGTATTAACGGTGTTTCGGTCATCCACCGGATGGAGGAGGGTCAGGATCGAGAAGAGGGGTCGACAGATGATCCGACGACCATCAACCGAAGAAAAGAAATTACAAGAGGAGCATTTCGATTTCGGGGAGCGACGGGGCGCGAAGGAAGATATTATGGCACGCACGGTGACCCGACCAGACCTACTGATAGGAAGGGAAGGCGACCCGAGGCTGGCTTGATGGTAGCGGGGCCGCGTCCAAACCTCGAAGAGAGGAGCGGCACTCGAGGCGCCTTATCCAAAGGCATTTTTATGTACGAGCTACGAAAGGGGCTAGCCAGCGTGATAGGGTCTCGAAAGGACAATGCGAGAGGAGGATAAGAGGAGAAAGAGAGGAGGAAATCGGCGGCTGTCTGTCGAACGAACGACCGACCTACTGCTGACGTTGAAGACTATTGCGAACCTCAGACCGGAAGACCACTGACACTCAAGTGAGTTCCCGACAACGGACACCTGACCTAATTGTGGCGTGGGAGACAAGCCCTCGGGTCGCCAGCACGACTGAGAGATTGCTGCTCCTCAGTCGATCCAGACCGTCGAGTGGGACCCGTGTCCTGTCTCGCGACAAGTTCAAATAGAGAAGATAGACCGGGTTGGGAGTGTGCATGCGTGCGTTTCGATGTGTGTGTGAGTGTGTAACCACCCCCGTATAGGAAGACTGCCGCCCATCTCAACTAGAGCTTCCCGAGACTCACCGGTGACCTTCTACTCCATCTGTAGCTGCTACAATGCGCCCCATCGGCTTGGCATGCGGACAGTCCTGGGAGTGATGTAGTGGTTGCATCATCCTGCTGGCGGGGCCCTGGAGCAGTTCTGGCAATCGTGGCTATGGAGACTTCCCCGTGACGACGAGCCACGTTCCGTGGAGAGTTCGCAGGTTGCCCGTGACGTCGGACGACGCGCCGCAAAAGCTGCCGAAGAAAGGGCCGAGGCGTTCTGGGCCTACCGGTGGTACCGACAAGAACTCTTCTGCCTGCAGGAGACCTGACGCACACCAATTCCCATGCAGCTCGATGTGTCGAAGGCCCATTGGAGTTGCACCGCTGCGCTTCACGGGCGAACGAGTAAGTCGACGTGAGCCGCATAGTGTTCTTGCAAGAACCAGCTTCGACCAATGATCCGATGACTGAAAAAGCCTACGGTTTGCGCATGCTTCTTGGTGACATGTAGAGGAGGGATTGCATGTGTAGCGGAGGGATGTTGATTGAATGTGTGTTCATGAACTAAATGAAAGTACCTGAATTATCCACATTGCTCTGTTCGTGCTACTAGGATTGTCTTCATGGATATCGCCTCATTCATTGAATGATCACCCGTCACTGATGGAATGCTAAGGAACGTTATAGTCAGAATAACCACAGTGGTGTTTCGATTACCTTGTGCATGCTATCAGAAGGGATTGTGTTAGCTAAAATTGTGCCATTCAGTGGGTGATTGTTCGTCAGGGATTGAATGCTAATGAATAGTATAAACTAGCATGACCACGATGGTGAGCCGACTATTGGCGGCCTGCTAGGAATAGTTACACGTGCGATGTATTCCCCATGTTAATACGGTGAATGATCTATCGAGTGACTGGGAGCGAGAATACGCAAGGATGAAGTGGGGCAAAAAGTGAATGTAGTTGCGAGGATAGCACAACGCGAACCGCGACTGAGAGTTGATCCCTACATGCTGTCAGACCCGATTCCGGTTGATGGCGAAAAAGGATATAACAATGTTAATGGTGCGGTGAGCGTGGACTCACTTGTTTTCTGTGACAAGTGTGGCAGGTGCCTTTAGATCAGTCTACGCTCGGAAGCGCAGTTATGCGGGGAAGGAGCTATCGCATCTTCAACCGGACGGAAGGTGGCGCAGTCGACCCGGCCTCGACGATTCCCCTGACTACGGTGGTGTTCTTCGCCATCTTACAAGGTGCAAGAACGGAAGGACCGTGCCGGTGGATCATTTAGCTGTACCATTGGCGACACAAGGACGAGTCATGCCGCACCCTACGCCCGTAAAAGGGCAGGATGAGGCGAGTCTCCACTGTGCATCGCTGCGAAAGAAGCCCAGAATATCCCCTAGGACTGGATCCCAAGTTCGAGTCGGACCCGATGGATGATCAATTCCCACAATTATACAACGAGGAGAACCAGATGGATCCCGACGAGGAAGAAGAGTTTCACCTATGAGGTCTTGAGGAGCTCCAATAATGGAAGGCTATCCGACGAGCACAGTTGGCCGACACGACGCCAGCAGAGGAGTACATCACACACCACCACGACGGGCAGCACGACTTTGTGTAAGTGAAAGATTACGTGCCTATGGCGAGGAGGAGCTCGCAGCTGACGAGGGGACCGTCCTGCTCCATGAGGTCACCACTCCAGATGGACGGACTATTTACAAAGCAGTGGATATGACTCTGGAACATCATGCACCGCGACGGCTCGAATTCTCTACCCGGAGGACATCTTCACCCGCACGCACCCGTAAAGGCGAGATCGGCAAGAAAGCAAGTAGGGAGTTCTGGATTGGGAGGAACCGACGTAGGACGTGTCCGACCGAGGGGAGGGGGAATCGCTTCATCGGCTAGTACCAGAGCAGTTGGCCTGGCGCAAGCGCATCGACCTCACGTGGGGGTCCAGCCACGGGCACAGGTGCAGGTGTTACCTCCGCAGGAACTGGCATCGAATCCAGCGGCGAAGACTTCCTACACCGTCCTGAAGCTGGACGCCTTCAAAGGTGTACCAGAGGAGGACCTAGCCATGTGGCTGTCCAAGTTGGGTACCTGCCTCGACTATGGGTTGCTATCTCAGGACTACATTGTCCCAGCGGTACATCTCGTGCTACACGGGAAAGCTTTGGAGTGGTTCACTGCAGAGCATAACGAGCGTCCATTTGTGGAGTTCGACGATCTAGCGAATAGGATGACCAAGAGATTCGACCCTATGAGCCTCAAAGAAGCAGAGCTGCAGATTCCCACTATGCGCATGAAGGCCGGGGAAAACATCAAGTTACACAACGACAAATTCACTAAGATTTTGACGCACTACATCGACATGCCCTTACGCATGATCAAAGAATATTACCGTGATTCCCTTATCCTAGTCATTGCCAACACGTTGGACCTACGACAATTCCGTACGTTGGACGTGCTCAAGGAGGAAGCAGAACATCAGCAAAGGGAGATCAAGCGCTGAGCCACTCGGGAGCAGTTAGCACCAAAGGAACATCTGGCTCCCACTATCCGCCTACCTGCGAGAGCTTCAGTATCCAACCCAATGAACCCCAACAATTTCCCACCCGGGAGTTGCTATGGGTGTGGAGAATTCACCCACCGGCGCTAGGAATGTCCCAACCCCGCCCCGGTATCCGATATGCCACCCAAGGGAGGACAGTACCAAGGACGTGCATCAACAGGACCAGGACCTACGGTTCATCAATAGGCAGTCGATCCCAACGTCACCACCCGTCACTGGTCCAATGGGCAATAGACCAGCACAATGGAAAGCGTATGCACAGCAGAGGGAAACGGGAGAGATGCCAGCAGCCACCCAACCATCTACTTCAGACACGCCTGCGCGGAATGTGAAGCTAGGTCTTCCCCGCTCCGAGGAACAAACCACAGAAACCCGTCCAACGGCTGCAGAACAGGAACTGGTCATGGTGGCTCAAGAAAAAAGGTGTGGAAGGATGGTCAATTGCAGAGATGTACGAGCGCATGCGCGAATACAAGGAACAACAAGAACGAGCCGAGGTATACCTACAAACATGTGTCGAAGCGCGCTCCACCCGCTTACCAAGTCAACATTCGGCGATGCCTCTGAAACCCCCACCCGTATTGCGCGTGCACCCTCCAAGGGGTCCCACGCCTCCGCATCGGCAGAGGATGACCTTTGCACCCTCGGCACACAACGAGCCCACAACAAGTGCTCAGACCTGTTAGGTCTAGAGGAGACAGGGAGACTTGGAGCAGCAAGTATGTGGGACTGAAAGGGCATCACTTGTGCTAAAGAATGGTTGTTGAATCACTCACAATGATGGTGTACATACAGAGCTAGAGCTTGGGCAAGTCAACCCTCTCACAAGCCACACCACTTAGCCATGGAGGCTAAGGCTCACACACTAGAGTCCATAATCTCACACAAGGGAGGAAATCAGCCTAACAATCAGGCCGACTAGTCACACACGACCTACAGAGCTAGAGAATGCTCTCATGGCACACTCCTAGTGGTCACATCACCCACAAACCCATGGAGAATCGCCATGTGTCCATGACTAGCACACAAGGATCTCACCTCACCTAAAAAGTAAGGAGAGGTACCTTTATCCTAGTCAGCACACTCTGACAAGGCAATCCTAAGACCAAGGACCTTTTGGATATTTCTCCTATCAGGTCTTGACCCTAGACCTCTTGCCTTTTTCTTTTCTAAGACTAAGGCATGGAACCATCACCCATGGCAACCCAGACATCGGCGGTCCATGACTCCTGAAACTTGGAAAATTCATATCTCCCAATCCGGCCGTTGGATCGGCCTGAAACTTGGACTGTAGATAATTTACCACCTGATCTTTCTAAATGTGAACACAGATTGACGATCGGAGCAGGCATCTGGAAGTTTCCTGGAACTTGCTCTTGTGGACCTGACATTGAGCCGGATGGCTCCTTTCCCAACAATCTCCCACTTTGCCGCAGTCAGAGTGGACTGAGTCCACATACGTTCATGCACAACTATTGCTTCTCACGGGTCACTGGCTTGGTGCAGAAATCAGCAACCTTCCTACTGGTTGGAGTAAACTCCAGCTTGATAGTACCCTCTAGCACCATGTGCCTGATGAAGTGATATGCGATGTCAATGTGCTTGGTGCGTGCATGGTGCTGAGGATTCTTGGCGAGTGCGATTGCGCTCTGGTTGTCGACACGCACAGGAACTGGAACTGCTACACTCCCACTCATCTCCACCATGAGACGCTGGAGCCAAACTGCTTCCTTGGCTCCAAAACTGAGAGAGACGTACTCAGCTTCTGTGCTCGAGGTGGCCACAACCACATGTCGCTTGCTGTACGAGCTGATGGCACCTTCGTTCATGAGAGACACATGTCCAGAGATGGACTTGCGGGTCTTAGGATTTGAAGCTCAATCTGCATCTGTGTAGCCATGATGGTATTGTCGTTGCCATTGTAGGTGATGCCGATGTTGATGGTTCCAGCAAGGTAGCGGAAGATCCACTTCACTTCGTTCTGGTACTCCGGTCCGGGATTAGCCATGTGCCGGCTCACAACGCTCACAGCCTGTGCGAGGTCCGGCCTGGTTGCCACCATCAGGTACATAAGACTGCCGAAGGCGCTCTGGTACTTCTGCCGCTCAGCTGCATCTGCTTCTCCACTGAAGCTCACGAGGTACTGCCGCGTCTCCAGTGGCGTGCCGATGGGTTTGGCCTCTGCCATGCCGAACCGCTGCAGAAGGTTCTTGATGTAGCGACTCTGCTGTAGCGAGAGAGAGCGTGATTTGCGGTCACGCGTGATCTGGATGCCGAGGAAATATGATGCCTTCCCGAGATCAGACATCAGGAAGCGCTCCTGCATGGCCTCCTTGAACTCCTGCAGTGCAGACATGCTGTTGGAAAGGAGGAGCATGTCATCCAATAGACAATGATGATGAGGACCTCATGCTCATAATGCCAGTGATACACGCTATAGTCACACTCGCTATGCTCAAACTCCATGCAATATGCCGTATCCAACTTCTGGTTCCAAGCACGTGACGCTTGCTTGAGGCCATACAGTGACTTCTGCAGCTTGCAAACCAGGTGCTCCTAGTCATCCATGACGAACCCCTCCGGCTGCTCCATATAGATCTCCTCCTCCAAATCACCATTCAAGAATGTCGTATTGACATCCATGTGGTGAACCTCGAAGTCCTCAGCTGCAGCATAAGAGAGGAGCGTACGGACAGAGGCAAACTTTGCAACAAGGGCAAAAGTTTCAGTGTAGTCGATGCCCTCCTCCTACGAGTAGCCCTTGGCGACCAGCCTTGCCTTGTACTTTTCCAGGTTACCATCTACTCCTCGCGTTTTCTTGAACACACACTTGCACTTTATTACCTTACGTCCAGGGGGACGCTCAGTCAGCTCCCACGTGCCGTTGTCCTACATGGATTGTATCTCCTACTACACGGCTTGTGCCCAATCTGCTGCATCCGGTCAGCCATGGCCTCCTTGAATGACGTTGGCTCATCTGAATCTGCTGTAACTACGACGTTCATTTGTTCTGGTTTCTGAAGGATCCAGAAATGGCCGCGCTCACCAGGCTTGTAACGCACCCTAAG
This sequence comes from Penium margaritaceum, assembly GCA_023375785.1. Lineage (NCBI taxonomy): Eukaryota > Viridiplantae > Streptophyta > Zygnematophyceae > Desmidiales > Peniaceae > Penium > Penium margaritaceum. Next base: position 94,671 of record SZWC01006496.1, read on the forward strand.
AGGGTATCTGCGAACTGGTACTGGAGCATTAGCTGGCGGTTGGCGCGGTGCTGCTGGAACCACTGCTGCTGCTGGTGGTGCTATATCTCCCTCCTCTGCTTCTACTGATGAGGTTGCTGTATCTGCTGCATCAGACATGGGAGAGTAGAGTGATTCTCCCACCGTCACAATAGAAAGGATCAGGAGAGACTGGGTCAGGAAGGATTTTTGCTCTCACTGTCTCGTCAGCTGGTGGTTCTACTGCCTCTTCACAGACAATGTTGGTGCCGATGACGTTGCTTTCGTTGAAGACGACATCCTTCGAGATGATGACGTGGCCTGTATCCCTCTTGTAGAGACGATAGGATTTGCTTGCCACATTGTAGCCAATCATCAGTATTTGCACACTCTTTGCGTCCCATTTCTGTCGCTTCTCCTTGGCCACGTGCATGTGCGCCAGGCTGCCAAATGCTCGGAGATGATCCACACTTGGTTTCTTGGCGAACTACGCCTCGTACGGTGTCATCTGCTCCAGCGCTTTGGTTGGACTGCAGTTCTTGATGTAGACCGCAGTGTTCAGGGCTTCAGCCCACAAGTCGTAGGTCAGCCAAGCCGCGTACGGCATGGAGCGCGCCGACTCCACAATGGTACGGTTGGCACGTTCTGCTACACCACTGTGCTGCGGCGAGTACGGCGCGATAGCTGCGCCTTGATGCCAGCTGCTGCGAGGTAGTCCTGGAACTCCTTGCTCAGGTGCTCTCGACCGCGATCGCTGTGCAGAGCCTTGATGTTCTTGCCTGTCTGGCTCTCCACCATGGCCTTGGACTCCTTGAACCTGTCAAAGCACTTGTCCTTGGAAGCAAGGAAGTATACAACAGTATAGCGGCTGAAATCATCAATGAAGGTCAGGAAATACATAGAGCCTCCAAAGCTCTGGGTCCGCATCGGTCCGCACAAGTGTGGACCAGTTCCAACACCTCTTTGGCACGCTCCCCTGCTCCAAAGAACGCCTCCCGGTGCTGCTTCCCCTCCAAACAGTCGATGTACAACTACTGCTCAAAGTTAGAGATGGTAGGCAGGTCACGTACTATCTGCTTTGCTTGAAGCTGTTGCAAGGCATGCATGCCGATGTGGTTGTAGCACGCATGCCAGATCTCGCCATCTGTCACTTGCACCACTGCTGCAAGACTCTGCTCACGAAGGATCTTGGTTGCCCCCAGCAGGCGGTATATGTCGCCCTCCTTCACCGACCTGGCCAACTCCTCACCTGTATCCTTGTTGAGGATATAGCCATAGTCATCATCGAAGACGACGCGCAGTCCTGTGTTGGGAGAGGAGACTGAGAGGAGGTTGAATGCAGCATCAGGTACATACAGCACGCCATGGAACACTCCTACATCAATGCCACGTGGGGTCTCCAACCACATCTCCACAATCTCGATTCCCTCAGCATAGACTACCCGATCATCACCCATAGCGATAGGACGGGGAGGGATGGACAGTAGCTGCGTAAACCACTCCTTGTGATGTGTGAGGCTCTTGGTACATCCTGAGTCCTTGTACCATGCTAGATCCGCCTTCTCCACCTGCGACATGTCAGACTTCGCCATGAAGAGATGGTCGCGTACCTCCTTAGCCACATTCATGTTGCCAAAGTGGCGCACACCAGCCTGGTTTTGCTGTTGCTGCTGCTGCTGACGCTGCTGTGACGGCTGCTGCTGCTGTTGCTGCTTTTGCTGCTGCTGCTGCGATGACTGCTGCTGCTGCTCCTTCTGGTCCCTCTTGAGCTTGAAACACTCCTTTTTGTTGTGTCCCTCTTTCTGGCAATAGTGGCATTTGCCTTTCCTTTTGCGTCTCTGCTGCCCAGACTGCTAATGCTACTGCTGGTTGTGTGAGATCGTGGCCACAAAAGCTGCTTCACCGCTGCCGCCACCATTGCGATTTGCTGCATTGCGACGCAATTCCACCTGTACCAGATGTGTGCAGATGAAGTCGAGGTCGAGAGTACGCTAGTACTCCAACGTCTCTCGCACCGTGTCGTAGCTGGTTTCCTCAGCAAGAGGAGGATGAGACACGTCTGTTGCACAGGGTTGCTGGCCGCCCTGTCCAAGTACGCCTCCATCCCTTCACCGCCCTGCATTTTCAGTGCTATCATCTTTTCATCCAAAAGCATGAGGAATACAGGATCCTTGATCTCATAATTCTTGCACAACATGTCCCACCCCTCCTTTGCAATAGCCTTGTCACTCACGTACTAAAGTTGCGGGTTGGAGATGGTGTTGACAAGTAACTTGTAGACCTGCCTATTCTTCTTCTTCCACTCCTCATACGCCGCTGGTACAACTGCAGAAGAACCCGCATCAGCTACACCTTTTTACAGCGTCTTCCCCGCCACCACCTGCGCTGCGGTGATGCCTTTTACCTGTGGAACTGGAGCCGACTCGTCGCCGATCACCACCTCCCACAAGCCCTTCTCCTCCAAAAGGAGGCGGGTACGGATCTTCCAAAGCGTGAAGTTGGTGCGTCCCTCCAGTCTCTCCAAAGGCTGGACTACTGTCACAACGTCCGCTGCTACCATCCTGAGCCTTGGTGATGCTCAGCGCTGCTCTCGGATGGCGGCGCTACCCCTACTTCTGCTACTGCTTGTGCCAGTAATGTATCTGACAGAAAATGGACTGTAGATGCTAGCAGACTGGGAATTTGGAACAACTGAGCCCACCACTGGAAAATGCAGCTGAAAACCTTTCAGATCAACCCATAAAACAGGGTCATCAACAGGGGATTTTGAAAGATATGCCCTCTTGAAAACATGATATGCTTCTGCTCCTGCTCCAACTCAGACCAGCCAGCTTGTAAATGGAGTTTCTTCCAAAAAAATAAATGGAATGCAAATATTTTTAGCACCAATAGAAAACTTAGGAAAAATACTACAATTGGCATGTGCAACTTTTTTAATTTGACAAAGAAACAAGAGAGTTATGGTCATCACAAGGCGACATACTCTACTCATAGAGAAGAGTTTAGCCCTGGCCGACCTCGTTTTCAGTATAACTCTCAATCCGACTGTTGGATCTTTGCAATTTTGGGCTCGTTGGAAACCTTGGCTCACAAACGTAAAGATCTAGTGGTCGATTGTCAAATTTGGTCAAGGTTTGACCCTAAACTGTCACTCTCAAAGTGACGGCCTGTGCTCGCTGAATCTGGCTGAATCTGGCAGAATCTGGCTCTGATACCAAATGTTGGATCTTGAGGAGAGAGGGAGCCTTGGAGCAGAGAGCATGTGGGACTGAAAGCGCATCACTTGTGCTGAAGAATGGTTGTTGAATCACTCAAAATAATGGAGTAAATATAGAGCTAGAGCTTGGGCAAGTCAGCCCTCTCGCAAGCCACACCATTTAGCCATGGAGCCACAATCTCACACAAGGGAGGAAATCAGCCTTACAATCAGGCTGACCAGTCACACACGATCTAGAGAGCTAGAGAATGCTCTCATGGCACACTCCTAGTGGTCACATCACCCAAAAACCCATGGAGAATCGCTATGTATCCATGGCTAGCACAAAAGGATCTCACGTCATGTAATAAGTAAGGAGAGGTACCTTTATCCTAGTGAGGACACTTTGACAAGGCAATCCTAAGACCAAGGACCTTTTTGGATATTTCTCTTATAAGGTCTTGACCCTGGACCTCTTGCCTTTTTTTTCTCAGGCTAAGGCATGGAGCCATCACCCATGGCCACCCAGACATCGGCGGTCCATGACCCCTGAAACTTTGAAGATTCATATCTCCCAATCCGACCGTTGGACCGGCTGAAACTTGGAGAGTAGATAATTTGCCACCTGACCTTTCCAATGGTGAAGACGGATTGACGACCGGAGCAGGCATCTGGAAGTTTTTTGGAACTTGCTCCTGTGGACCTGAAATTGAGCTGGATGGCTCCTTTCCCAACAAGACCTTCCATCGTCCCTTCCTGGAGATATCCCTTGGGGAATACTTACAAGAAAATCCCACTCATCTCCTAGACTTCGCGCCAATTCAGGAGGAGTATGCTGAGAAGCTTCATCCAGCCAGCATTCGCCTCATTCGCACCGAGGCCCCACGTGATCGACTCAGCAAGTTAGCCATCCAAGGTGAACCCGACACATGGGGATGGTGGTCCATGCCTCTTGCACCACCTAAAACGCATGCTCCCCACTATGAGGTGGTCAGCCGTTTTGTGTGGATATGCGGCAAAAAGTTCCTAACAATCATCGACCTTCATGCCACTCACACCACGGTGACACTCCAGGTCCTGCAAATAGTCGGCTGGCAGCACAAGATTCAACCAACATCCAAAGTGTTTACGAATGTATCCGGTGGCATGGATGCAGGACATGGCGTCATGGACAACCTTCCCCAGCAGGTGGACCTTATCGACGAGGTCGTACGGATGCAGGTCACGATGGCCCGCACCTACGACATCTTCTTGGGAACGGACATCCTCATCCCTCGACAAGCAGGCCTGTTCTATGCTGACGGAGTCATGCAGCTGACCTCGTCAGGATACACCACATGTGCGGCACTGATTTTCGGCCCAAGGACGTCAATGCCTACACAGTCCGGTCACCCCTTCTCATTGGAGGAAGTCCGTGCTGAGGACTACGCTGCCATGAATTCTATCTTGCCCAAGCATGACGCATCTCCCGTTTTCTTGCCACATGTAGAGGAAGCAGAGATGCTGCTTCCCACGCCAAGACTCAACCAATCATGCTCTACACGAGCACAAGCTGCTCCGAAAGATGATCGACCGTGGCTCCCCATGGGTAGAATACCCATGTCGTCAATAGAGACCCCCAAATGGCTGTCCCTTAGTACGATAGACAGCTGCTCCAACGACCTCAGGCGGCTCTTTGGCGCCAAGCCAGCCAAGAGGAATTTGATCAGCTCAAAAAACAACGTACATGGGAGCTTGTCCCACAGCCGCCGGACCAGCCTGTTGTTACTTGCAAGTGGGTGTTTCGTAAAAAACTCAATAGTGCTGGCGAGCCTGAACAATACAAAGCTCGCCTCGTGGCCCCTGGTTACAGTCAGGTTCTCGGCGTCAACTACATTGACACCTTTACCCCAGTGGCCAAGTATTCCTCCATTCGTGTCATTCTGTCTCTTGCTGCTGCTAACCGTTGGATTCTGCATCAGATGGATGTCAAATGCGCCTTTCTCAACGGGGATCTGAATGAGACCATCTACATGACACAACCCGCCGGCTTCGTGGAACCCAACAAGGCTCATCACGTCTGTCGTCTCAAGCGCTCTCTCTACGGGCTCAAACAGGCCCCACGCCAATGGAATCTCAAGATCCATGAGTTCTTCCTTGGGCAAAGTCTGACCCGTCTCCATTCTGACCACTCGACCTACTATCGCTCCGGAGCCAACACCATTGGCATCATTCTCTATGTCGATGACCTCATCCTGTTTGGTCCCACGCTGGACACCATCTCCGCTTTCAAGGATCAGCTGTCTCGGCGCTTTGAGATGAGCGACATGGGTCCCTTGAAATGTTATCTCGGCATTCAAGTGCACCAACAGCAGGACNATGAGTTCTTCCTTGGGCAAAGTCTGACCCGTCTCCATTCTGACCACTCGATCTACTATCGCTCCGGAGCCAACACCATCGGCATCATTCTCTATGTCGATGACCTCATCCTGTTTGGTCCCACGCTGGACACCATCTCCGCTTTCAAGGATCAGCTGTCTCGGCGCTTTGAGATGAGCGACATGGGTCCCTTGAAATATTATCTCGGCATTCAAGTGCACCAACAGCAGCACAGTCACATCGTTCTCAATCAAGCCACGTATGCACAACGTGTCACTGATAAGTTTCAACTTGGTGACGCCAACCCTATGGCTACACCCTTGGCTCTCTAGCATGGCCTCATTAAAGTCCCCGCTCCGGCGGATCTTCTCGCTCCCGCCGACGCCAAAGTTTTTCCCAGCATGGTGGGCTCCCTGATGTTTGCCTCTGTTGCCACACGTCCTGATCTGTCCTATGCTGTCGGCATCCTCAGCCAAGGCTGCCAGAACACCACTGCCGCTCACATTGTTGCGGCCAAACGAAGCGTTCGCTACTTGCGTTCCACCGCCGATCTTGGAATTCAGTACTCTTCCACTGGTGACAACATTCTTCATGGCTCCTGCGACGCGGACCTCTCCGGTGATCACGCTACCAGCCGATCAACGTTTGGCTACATCTTTCTTCTCAATGGAGGCCCCGTCAGTTGGCACTCAAAGAAGCAATCCGTGGTGGCTCTGTCCTCCACCAAAGCCGAATACATCGCTGAGAGTGAAGCGACCCGTGAAGCCGTCTGGCTTTGCATGTTTCTTTCTGAACTTGGCTTCGACCAACTTCCACCTACCACTATCCACTGCGACAACGAAGGTGGCATTGCCCTATCCGAGGATCCCGTTCTCCATGATCGCACCAAACACGTTCGCCGGCAGTATCACTACGTCCGTGATGTCGTTGCCGACGGTGAGGTTCGCATGCTCTACGTTCCTACCAAGCAGTAATCCGCCGACATCTTCACCAAGCCTCTTTCTGCCGACCTTCATGCTGGGCTCTGTGCTCGCCTCGGCTTGCTCTCTCACTCTGCTCCTGCGTCCTCTGGGTCTTCTTCCGTCCCCCCCGCATGAGGCGTTGGGATGGACGAAGATGACCGACGGCAATGCCGCTCTCCCCTCCCGCTTCCGTGCCTCCCACATGAGGCGTTGGCACGGACGCGGGTTGCGGTTGGCCGCCACGCCCCTCTCCTCTTCGCTCTGCTCTCTCTCGTGCTCCTCGCATGGCCTCCTAGGTTCCCCCATATGAGGCATTGGACCCGGTGGCCGTGCGTGGCGCTTGCACCTCTCTCTGCTCTTTCGCACGGCTTCTGCCTCTCTTTCCCGTGTCCTCTTTGGGCTCCGGGTTGTCTCGCGGCTCGCTCCTCGCATCCCGATAATATCGAGGGTGCGGCTCGCTCCCCGCTATGCGCCACACTCCGGGTGTCTGCCTCGGACTTCCTTTTCGAGTTTTGTCCACGCTCCGCTTCTCTTCTCCTCCTCCCTGGGGCCGCGCGTTATCTTTTCGCATTTCTGTTCCATCCTTTACCTCGCCGTTCGCCTTCTCCAGTCAAGAAACCGATGGTGGGCTGCGGATGTCGGCCCACCACGAGTCCTGGCCATGTGTAGGATCTCGATCCCCCATGTCTCCGGGCAGGAGGCTTCCCGCTGGCACCCCTCACTCTGCCGTACGGCACTGCCGAGGCATTGGCCCAAGATGGGTACATCAAGTCCACCGGGTGCCTCCTGTTCTGCTATTTTGTTTGGCATCGGCTTGGGCCGCTCGGGGGGGGAAGTCTCATCTCCACCGTCGATGAGCGTTTTTTTGGACGTGCGTGCCCCTGCCTCGCCTTCTTTTCTTTGCCGCCTGCTTTTCTGCTTGAACGCCACCCCTTCTCGGGCTTGGCATTCAAGGGGGGGAATGTTGGAAAATCAGGATCTTCGTCACTACAAGGCTGATTTCTGATCAAGTGGGACCAATGGACAGATCTCCTCGTCAGCCGTCCACTGTCCAAATTTCAGCCAATTTGGACGGTTCGATCTGGAGATATGGGCAAAAGAAGAAAAGTGACATAGATTATGTCACTATTTCACAAGTGGCCTACTTTGTGCTCGGCATGGGCACTTGGGATAAAAAGGCAAGAGGACTGGGGGAGAGGTCCCCACTCTCTCCCCCACCCCTCCGCCTACTCTACCGGACTCTACTCTACTAGACTCTGCTCTACCGATGGCGGGGTCAGTTACCGTCGTCCAGGAGTCTAACCCGGTACGAGGACCTGCCGCAACCTCCTATTCATCTGCTAGGATAATGCGGACGGCCACCTTAAGTTCTGGTGTGATTTGCGGAAGTACAGGTTATGGCCTCGGTGAGGACCGAGTGCAAGTACAAGAGTGCGAGCGTGAGCTCCTCCCGATACGATAGGTGCTGACGTGGCGAGCGGTGGAGCAGCGAAAACATGGACCGAAGATCAGAGCAGATGGACGGGCTTCGATCGAGACATCGGATTAAGAGAACGGAGCTGCGGAATCTTTATAAACAATGGATCGATGGATCGGAGAGCATCGCGCAGACGATGGAGTTATCGCAGCCGTCGCGGGATCGAGAGTGCGAGCACGAGCTCCTATTCACCCGACGAGTGAGAAGATCGACGGGAGCAGAGGACCTGCCGCAGATCAGGACAATCTCGTCCGTGGATCGCACCGAGGACGCTGGGCACCCGCCAACCTCGGTCGCTCGGTGCCTGGGGACACCGACCGGCGTCCGGGACGCTCAAGGAAGACACAAGCGGACCGGACAGACCAAGCTCGTGCATTTTGCTTGCTCTTTGTATTTCCTAGCCACTAGACTAGTATAAATAGGTAGTAGTTTCATTTGTAGATTGCTTCGTCTGTACTGCACCATTTTGGAAGTATAGCATATCGTTGGAAAG
>SZWC01006496.1:103169-136282 GCA_023375785.1 Penium margaritaceum
TCCGGGACGCTCAAGGAAGACACAAGCGGACCGGACAGACCAAGCTCGTGCATTTTGCTTGCTCTTTGTATTTCCTAGCCACTAGACTAGTATAAATAGGTAGTAGTTTCATTTGTAGATTGCTTCGTCTGTACTGCACCATTTTGGAAGTATAGCATATCGTTGGAAAGCTCAAGAGACGAGCCGTGTACCTCTGACTTCTATGTAACCTCTTGAATCATCAGTGTGTAACAGAAAGTGATTCATTGCAGCGTACAGTTGCAGTGTGTACAACACAGTGCATTTCAGTCATAGTTGCTCGATTTGTTGTATCTCCTGAGACACCTGTGATCCTGGAGAAGTGCTAATTCTCACAAGATTAACGCTACGGTGGCACCATGTGGATAGAGGGTGAGCTGTTGGCTCGAATCGCCAAGCCACCGCATGATGAGGGATCATGTCGACGGGACTCGACGGGTTTTTCATAAAATTCTCTATGTCGCCAACTGTTGCCAAAATATACCTGTACGGTCATCTCATGCTCCGTCTGGATCGCCGGTGTCAAATTCGTTGCCTTCGTGGATACTGGGACGATGCATACCACTATCGCCATGCGCGTCATCTAGCGATTCAATTGGTTGAACCTCATTCGACGTGTTGACCTCCGCTTCGGCACCACATGAGGAGAGATCAACCGGTCCAAGGGACAGATTGACCTATTTCCCCTTCAGGTCGGAAATATTCACCGGAGCCTGCTGGTGTAGGTCTGCGAAACATCCACGTACGAAGTCCTCCTTGCGAACGATTGGTTGACGCCATGCAATACGATAATTTCACTCAGGGAAAAATGCATGACGCTACACGACGATGACGGGGTACCCTCATATGTCCCACTTACATTCGAAGCAATGGAAGTACCACATCAGTGGCACGCGCGATTGCTGACAGGACGGGTGCCTTCCACCGGCCACCTAGGGCATCCGGGTGAACAATCCACTGCGGCACGCTTCATGAAAGTTATCGTTGACGCACCAACATCATCCACGGACAGGAGTGACTCTCCTGAGAATCTTGCACAGTATCGGAGGAAGTCGTATACCCGCATCACTCGACGCATGCAGGTATCGGCGAGAACTTCGGAGGACAATGTCCTCTCACAAGGCCGCGTCTCCACGTGACCGGGGGAAATCATCGGTGGGTGTTCAACGCGTCAGCGTAACCTAGAGCCCGATATGCATCTTGCCCTCTGACGTCCAAGGTGGCACGCTCAGCAAGCCCGATCGCCTCGGGCTGCTAGGACAGGATCTTGTAGCTCTCGACGACAACCCTCAAGTTCTCATTCCCACAGTTCATATGAGTTACGCATCCGGCAGTCAACAATAAGAACAACTTCAGCTCTGAACCCTTTGAACAGCGATATTGACCCCGCGACTACGGCTGATGAACAACGGTAGGACAACACCACTGGTCTCATGCCAAACATGGCTCAAACTGACTAGGCACAATATGAGTACCAACTTGCAGAGTGCATGGCGAGCGCTGCCGCAACATCTGGGTTCGAAGCCCGTGCACTAACAGCGTTTCTCGCCATGGCAGAGGCAGATGACATGCTCCATACACTGTGCCTGGATAGCCTATGCCCATCGCCACCACCCTCGCCAGACATGCCTGACCCCGACAACAACGACATGGTGTGGCAGACGTTTGTCTCCAGCATAACCCGGAATCGAGCTTGGGCAGGCAGGATGGAAAGACTTTGAAAGTAACACCGAGCATTGGTGACGGTGTATGAGGAGCATGTGCGCGACTCTGCCAACAACCTGACCAACGTGCGGAACTCTCTTGTCGCCTTTGAGTCCACCCGCACGAAACGGCAGAAGCATCTCCAAGACCACGAAGCCCAAGCAACAGCCATCCAGATGAGACTTCAAAAAGTGTCGCGCCTACAAAAGGCATGGAACGAAGCTGCGGATAGAGGTGATGAACCATTTACAGTGGAAGGACAGAAACTCATGGACCAGCAGGCAGAATTGGGCCAAAATCTCCAAACAACACGTGCAAAGATAGCCCACTTCATCCCAGGATTACAACAGCTAGATGTGTTGGATCTGGAGGAGAGAGGGAGCCTTGGAGCAGCGAGCATGTGGGACTGAAAGGGCATCAGTTGTGCTGAAGAATGGTTGTTAAATCACTCAAAATGATGGAGTACATATAGAGCTAGAGCTTGGGCAAGTCAGCCCTCTCACAAGCCACACCAGTTAGCCATGGAGGCTAAGGCTCACACACTAGAGTCCACAATCTCACACAAGGGAGGAAATCAGCCCAACAATCAGGCTGACCAGTCACACACGCCCTAGAGAGCTAGAGAATGCTCTCATGGCACACTCCTAGTGGTCATATCACCCACAAACTCATGGAGAATCGCCATGTGTCCATGGCTAGTACACAAGGATCTCACCTCACCTAAAAAGTAAGGTGAGGTACCTTTATCCTAGTCAGCACACTCTGAGAAGGCAATCCTAAGACCAAGGACCTTTTTGGATATTTCTCCCATCAGGTCTTGACCCTGGACCTCTTGCCTTTTTCTTTTCTCAGGGTAAGGCATGGAGCCATTGCCCATGGCTACCCAGACATCGGCGGTCCATGACCCCTGAAACTTCGAAAATTCATATCTCTCAATCCGACCGTTGGATCGGCCTGAAACTTGGACCGTAGATTATTTGCCACCTGATCTTTCCAGTGGTGAAGACGAATCGACGAACGGAGTAGGAATCTGGATGTTTCCTGGAACTTGCTCCTGTGGACCTGAAACAGAGCCGGACGGCTCCTTTCCCAACAATCTCCCACTTTGCCGCAGTCAGAGTGGGCTGAGTCCACATGCCTTCATGCAGAACTGCTGCTTCTCACGGGTCACTGGTTTAGTGCAGAAATCAGCGACCTGCCTACTGGTTGGAGTAAACTCCAGCTTGATAGCACCCTCCTACACCATGTGCCTGATGAAGTGATATGCGAGGTCAATGTGCTTGGTGCGTGCATGGTGCTCAGGACTCTTGGCGAGTGCGATTGCGCTCTGGTTGTCGACGCGCACAGGAACTGGAACTGCTACACTCCCACTCATCTCCGCCATGAGACGCTGGAGCCAAACTGCTTCCTTGGCTCCAAAGCTGAGAGAGACGTACTCAGCTTCTGTGCTTGAGGTGGCCACGACCACCTGTCGCTTGCTGCACCAGCTGATGGCACCTCCATTCATGAGAAACACATGTCCAGAGATGGACTTGCGGGTCTCGGGATTTGAAGCCCAATCTGCATCTGTGTAGCCGATGATGCTGTTGTCGTTGCCGTTGTAGGTGATGCCGACGTTGATGGTTCCAGCAAGGTAGTGGAAGATCCGCTTCACTGCCTTCTGGTGCTCAGGTTCGGGATTCGCCATGTGCTGGCTCACAGCGCTCACAGCCTGTGCGAGGTCAGGCCTGGTTGCCACCATCAGGTACATAAGACTGTCGACGGCGCTCTGGTACTTCTGCCGCTCAGCTGCATCTGCTTCTCCACAGAAGCTCACGAGGTACTGCCGCGTCTCCAGCGGCGTGCCGATGGGTTTGGCCTCTGCCATGCCGAACCGCTGCAGGACGTCCTTGATGTAGCGAATCTGCTGTAGCGAGAGAGAGCGTGATTTGCGGTCAGGCATGATCTGGATGCCGAGGAAGTATGACGCCTTCCCGAGATGAGACATCTGGAAGCGCTCCTGCATCGCCTCCTTGAACTCCTGCAGTGCAGACATGCTGTTGGAAAGGAGGAGCATGTCATCCACATACACAATGATGATGAGGATCTCATGCTCATGCTGCCAGCGATACACGCTGTAGTCACACTCGCTGCGCTCAAACCCCATGCACTGCAACGCCGCATCCAACTTCTGGTTCCAAGCACGCAACGCTTGCTTGAGGCCATACAGCGACTTCTGCAGCTTGTAAACCAGGTGCTCCTGGCCATCCATGACGAACCCCTCCGGCTGCTCCATGTAGATCTCCTCCTCCAAGTCACTATTCAAGAATGCCGTCTTGACATCCATGTGGTGAACCTCAAAATCCTCAGCTACTGCATAAGAGAGGAGCGTACGCACAGAGGCAAACTTTACAACAGGGGCAAAACTTTCTGTGTAGTCGATGCCCTCCTCCTGCGAGTAGCCCTTGGCAACCAGCCTCGCCTTGTACTTTTCCAGGTTACCATCTGCTCCCCGCTTCTTCTTGAATACCCACTTGCACTTGATCACCTTACGCCCAGGTGGACGCTCAGTCAGCTCCCACGTGCCGTTGTCCAGCTGCGACTGTATCTCGTGCTGCACGGCTTGCGCCCAATCTGCTGCATCCGGTGCAGCCATGGCCTCCTTGTATGACGTTGGCTCATCTGAATCTGCTCTAACTGCGACGTTCATCTGTTCTGGTTTCTGCAGCATCCAGAAATGGCCACGCTCACCAGGCTTGTAACGCACCCTAAGAGGGTACCTGCGACCTGGTGCTAGAGCGTTAGCGAGCGGCTGGCGCGGTGCTGCTGGCACAACTGCTGGTGCTAATGGTGCTACATCTTCCTCCTCTGCTTCTGCCGATGAGGCTGCTGTATCTGCTGCATCAGACATGGGAGAGTAGAGTGATTCTCCCACTGTCACAGTAGAGGAAGGATCGGGAGAGAGTGGGTCAGGAAGGATTTCTGCTCCCACTGTCTCGTCAGCTGCTGGTTCTGCTGCCTCTTCACAGACAATGTTGGTGCCGATGACGTTGCTCTCATTGAAGACGACATCCCTGGAGATAATGACGTGGCCTGTATCCCTCTCGTAGAGGCGATAGGCCTTGCTTGCCACGTCGTAGCCAATCATCAGCATCTGCGCACTCTTTGCGTCCCATTTCTGCCGCTTCTCCTTGGGCACGTGCATGTGCTCCAGGCTGCCAAATGCTCGGAGATGACCCACGCTCAGTTTCTTGCCGAACCACGCCTCGTACGGCGTCATCTGCTCCAGCGCCTTAGTTGGACTGCGGTTCTTGATGTAGACTACAGTGCTCACGGCCTCAGCCCAAAAGTCGTAGGTCAGCCGAGCCGCGTACAGCATGGAGCGCGCCGACTCCACAATGGTATGGTTGGCGCGTTCTGCTACACCATTCTGCTGCGGCGAGTACGGCGCGGTACGCTGCGCCTTGATGCCAGCTGCTGCGAGGTAGTCCTGGAACTCCTTGCTCAGGTACTCTCCACCGCGATCGCTGCGCAGCGCCTTGATCTTCTTGCCAGTCTGGTTCTCCACCATGGCTTTGAACTCCTTGAACCTGTCAAAGCACTGGTCCTTGGAAGGAAGGAAGTACACAGCAGTGTAACGGCTGAAATCATCGATGAAGGTCAGGAAATACCTAGAGCCTCCAAAGCTCTGGGTCTGCATCGGTCCACACAGGTCCGTGTGGACCAGCTCCAACACCTCCTTCGCACGCTCCCCTGCTCCAGAGAACGCCTCCCGGTGCTGCTTCCCCTCCAAACAGCCGATGCACAACTGCTGTTCAAAGTTAGAGATGGTAGGCAGGTCACGCACCATCTGCTTTGCTTGAAGCTGCTGCAAGGCACGCATGCCGATGTGGCCGTAGCGCGCATGCCAGATCTCACCATCTGTCGCCTGCACCACTGCTGCAAGACTCTGCTCACGCGGGATCTTGGTCGCCCCAAGCATGCGGTACATGTCGCCCTCCCTCATCGACCTGGCCAACTCCTCTCCTGTATCCTTGTTGAGGATGTAGCCATAGTCATCATCGAAGACGACGCGCAGTCCTATGTTTGTAAGAGAGGAGACTAAGAGGAGGTTGAATGCAGCATTAGGTACGTACAGCACGCCATGGAACACTCCCACTTCAATGCCACGCGGGGTCTCCAACCACGTCTCCACAATCCCAATCCCTTCAGCATACACCACCCAATCATCACCCAAAGCGATACGATGGGGAGGGATGGACAGCAACTGCGTAAACCACTCCCTGTGGTGCGTCAGACTCTTGGTACACCCAGAGTCTTTGTACCATGCCAGATCCGCCTTCTCCACCTGCGACATGTCAGACTTCGCCATGAAGAGGCGGTCGCGCACCTCCTTGGCCACGTTCATGTTGCCAAAATAGCGCACGCCGGTCTGGTTCTGCTGCTGCTGCTGCTGGTGCTGCTGACGTTACTGTGACTGCAACTGCTGTTGCTGTGGAGATTGCTGCTTTTGTTGTTGCTGCTGCTGCTCCTTCTGGTCCCTCTTGAACTTGAAGCACTCTTTCTTGTAGTGCCCCTCTTTCTGGCAATAATGGCACTTGCCCTTCTTCTTGCCTCTCTGCTGCCCGGACTGCTGCTGCTGCTGGTTACGTGAGTCCATCGCCATGAAAGCTGCTTCACTGTTGCTATTGCCGCCATTGCGTTTTGCGGCATTGCGGCGCAGTTCCACCTGCACCAGGTGTGTGTAGATGAAATCGAGGTCGAGAGTTCGCTGGCACTCCAGTGTCTCTCGCACCGTGTCGTAGCAGGTTGGGAGTCCTCTCAGCAAGAGGAGGATGAAGCGTGTCTCTTCCACAGGGTTGCCGGCCGCTTTCAGCTGCTTCGCCAGCTCCTTTACCCTGTCCAGGTACGCCTCCATCCCTTCACCACCCTGCATTTTCAGCGCCATCATCTTTTCCTCCAAAAGCATGAGGAATGCAGGATCCNTACTGAAGATGCGGGTTGGAGATGGTGTTGACAAGCAACCTGTAGGCCTGCCTGTCCTTCTTCTTCCACTCCTCATACGCCGCCGCAGCAGTTGTAGATGAACTTGCATCTGCTGCATCTTTCTACGGCGTCTTCCCCGCCACCACCTGAGCTGCGGTGATGCCTTTTGCCTGTGGAGGCGGAGCGCGCTCGTCGCCGCTCACCACCTCCCACAAGCCCCTCTCCTCCAAAAGGAGGCGGGTACGGATCTTCCAAAACGTGAAGTTGGCGCGTCCTTCCAGCTTCTCCAAGGGCTGGGCTGCTGTTACCATGCCTGCTGCTGCCATTTTGGGCTTTGGTGATGCTCAACGCTGCCATTGGGTGGCGGCGCTACCCCTGCTTCTACTACTGCTTCTGCCAGAAATCTGTCTGACAGAAAATGGTCTGTAGATGCCAGCAGACTGGGAATTTGGAAAAACGAAGCCCACCACTAGAAACGTCAGCTCAAAACCTTTCAGATCGAACCATAAAACAGGGTCATCGACAGGCGATTTTAAAAGATATGCCCTCTTGAAAACAGGGTATGCTTCTGCTCCTACTCCAACTCAGACCAGCCACCTTGTAAACGGCGTTTCTCCCAAACGAATCGATGGAATGCAAATATTTTTGCACCAATGGAAAGCTTAGGAAAAAGACTACAATTCGCATGTGCCACTTTTTAAATTTGACAAAGAAATGAGAGAGTTATGGTCATCACAAGGCGACAGTCTTACTCACAGAGAAGAGTGTAGCCCTGGCCGACCTCGTTTTGAGCATAACTCTCAATCCGACCGTTGGATCTTTGCGATCTTGGGCTCGTTGGAAAGCTTGTCTCGCGAACGTAAAGATCCAGTGGTTCATTGTCGAATTTAGTCAAGGTTGGACCCTAACCCGTCACTCTCAAACTGACGGCCTGTGCTGGCTGAATCTGGCAGAATCTGGCTCTGATACCAAATGTTGGATCTGGAGGAGAGAGGGAGCCTTGGAGCAGCGAGCATGTGGGACTGAAAGGGCATCAGTTGTGCTGAAGAATGGTTGTTAAATCACTCAAAATGATGGAGTACATATAGAGCTAGAGCTTGGGCAAGTCAGCCCTCTCACAAGCCACACCACTTAGCCATGGAGGCTAAGGCTCACACACTAGAGTCCACAATCTCACACAAGGGAGGAAATCAGCCNCATGGAGAATCGCCATGTGTCCATGGCTAGCACACAAGGATCTCACCTCACCTAAAAAGTAAGGTGAGGTACCTTTATCCTAGTCACCACACTCTGACAAGGCAATCCTAAGACCAAGGACCTTTTTGGATATTTCTCCCATCAGGTCTTGACCCTGGACCTCTTGCCTTTTTCTTTTCTCAGGCTAAGGCATGGAGCCATTGCCCATGGCCACCCAGACATCGGCGGTCCATGACCCCTGAAACTTCGAAAATTCATATCTCTCAATCCGACCGTTGGATCGGCCTGAAACTTGGACCGTAGATAACTTGCCACCTGATCTTTCCATTGGTGAAGTTGGATTGACAATGGGAGTAGGCATGTGGAAGTTTCCTGGAACTTGCTCCTGTGGACCTGAAACAGAGCCGGACGGCTCCTTTCCCAACAGATGCGCAGTTGTCAAGCATACAACAGCTGCACACTGAGTGTGAGGCGGAGTGGATGGCCGATCGTGCTCGGTTGCGAGATATGTTCCATCAGTGAGAGAGCGTCCTGGCTCTGCGCGAGGATGTCATGCAGTAGTACCGCTCCCTCTACACGTTGGTTGATTGTACGAAGTAACTCATTGAGGAGCGTAAGCAACGCAAACAAGAATAATTCATTCGTGACATGGCCTAGACGTTTCTCAACAGTGCAGTACAAAGGCTGCGAGATGAGTGGGAGGAGTACTTGGAAGGGTTGTGGCACTTGTATCCGCTGGATTTTTCCACTACTGCCAGACCAGCGGCTTTCCGTTGTCTCCTTCACTGGACCATGGACCCCACTTATCGTGAACGTACCCGACCCAATCTTCTTTTGTTCTTCATGCGAAGTTTCTACCTACATCACTACGATTTCCTCCGCTTCGTCTACCCCCTTGATCTCTCTTTTCACTGCGGAACACAAGGTTTCTGCTGCTTTTTTGACTGGGCGGTGCAATATCGCCAGCAAGGTCCTCTCCCCGCTAACCTACACCCTTTTGCTCACCGAGGGATCATGCTACGGGCCTCATACCACCATGTGGCGGCAGATCGGCACGATCATGCGGGTCTCACACTCATCTTCCCAGTACGAACTGTTGATCCTCGTGACGGGATGGCACTGAGGATACTCATGCGCTGGCTTCACCGTTAGCGGCTTGGTTCTTCTCCTTTGACGTCTAATTCAAGCACCTGCGTTGAAGAATTATCCCGCGACCGTGTGGAACCCTTCTCCACTGACCGCCCACCATCGAGTGCCGCCATGCTCTCGGTGTACGTCCCTCCTCCGTCAACGTCCACTGAGGCGGAAAGCATCGCGGGTCCGGTGTAACCTCGGCCCGTGCCGCCAGTGGTTGCAACGGCTACTTCTCCAACGCCTGCGTCGGTTCCGGTGGATCAACTGCCGACTTCTCTTGCTTCCCCTCCACCTCCAACCTCTCCTCTCCAAAGCGAGACTTTAATAGCGCTTCCAGTCTTCGGTCCCTGTCCCTGCCCGCCCTCTCCTCCCTCTTCCCCTCCTACTCCAGTGGCATTGGCATCCCCAGCAGCAGCACTACCTGCGGATCATCTGCCGTCCCGAGGCGCAACGGGAGTTGCACCGGCCTCCCCTCCCCTCACGGAGTCGCAGGCCGCGCCAAGGGCGACACCAACTCTGGTGGATAACCCACCTGCTCTTCCCGAGTCTGTGCATGCAGGACTCCTCCCTCCCGGGACCTGTAGACCATTGGTTGATGTAGCAGCTGTTATGCCTCCAACCACCATGCGGCACACCTCCTCCCGTATCCAGCATCCGATCACCGCGACCTCCACAGGCACGGCGGACCTGACTATCACACGCAACTCCTCCAGACACACACGGGCTGACGCCCCCCATCCATGGAGGGTGACGAGTAGTACCAGGCCGAATCTGCTGGTGGAAGAGCACCTCCACCACTGGAGACCTTTGAGGAAATACGACGTCGCCTCCTGGACCTGGCGCCTGGGGGCGACCTGGAGCACTGGCAGCAAGAACCACCGGTCAAAACATACGAGTCGTCAGATTGGATACGAGCCAAGTCTTGTCTGGTGGCCGTACCATGGTGGAAATCTACCCGGATGTCCATGTTCACTCCGATGCCAAAGTCACATTCGACAAGTATGTATGGCTGCAATGGCGGCTCTAAAGGCGTGAGGATGATGTGTACCCATTGTGCTGGTCCACCTCGGTGAAGTTACGGGATAACTCATCATGCAAGAGCATGACCGGATGCACGCACGCTCTGCCACCATATATGAGACTCTCGTCCCACAGGTATACTGGGTGGGATTGAAGAAGCAGATTGGGGAGGTCATTGCCACATGTGGGACTTGCATCTACCATCACCCTCGCCAACGGATCCACCAGCCCCGTTTTGAATGTGCACGCCTCGGCGCACCAATGGAGAGGGTTGTAATTGACTTTCATGGCCCCCTCCGTCCCACCCAACGTAAGAACGTGCACTGGATTCTCGGCATCAAGCACATGACCAAGTGGGTCATGGCCCAGGCGGTCCCGAAGGCTGACACAGCACACGCTGCGGCATTCCTGAAGGAAGAGGTCATCTACCGGAAAGCTGGCTGCAAAATCATACAATGCGACAATGGTTCGCATTTAGCAGGGACGTTTGCACAGATGCGGCATATTTCAGCAGTCAGATTGAGAATGGTGCACCATACCGGCCGCAGGCGCAAGGTCAGGTCAAGCGGATGCATGGGGCAATGACACAAACCATCTGTAAGTTGTTGGATAACAATGCATCCTGGGACGAGCAGTTGAAAGACATCGTTCATGAATACATCACACCTCATTCCTCTACCAGCTTCTCACCCTACAGGCTACGTCACGACCAGCAATATTGGACCATGGCTACCCTGCCGCTCATGCCTTGCGCGCCGGTGCCGCCACGAGAAGAGGGCGTGACCGTGGCGGACGAAGTGGAATTCATGAAATAACGGGATGCTTGGCTTCAACGGTGCCTCCAAGAGGCTCGAACACGGGAGTCTGTCGCAGCAGAGCGTGGGGTGAACCGTGCTAACGCTGGCCTCATGATCGAAGACTTCTAGGTCGGTGACGGTGTGCGGCCGAGACAAGAGGAGGTAGGCAAGGCGAGACACAATGAAGCCACACTCCTAGGCCAAAGCTACCAGGTTTGCGCCATAGATGGAGTCTATGTTTGGCTCGAGGACCGCCACACCTCCAACATCATGATGCGACATGAGCGACTCGAGAAGCTCTCGGTCCGTTGGCAGGCCCTCGCGGCCAGACAACACCAGTCCCGCATTGGTCCTAATGACGACGTGGAGGAAGTGGTAGCCATGTTTGCGGGCGAACCACAGTTCTCCCATCGTCCACACCGCCCTCCCCCACCAATCACCATAACTGCAGTTCCTGTAGCCGACGCGCCTGAACCTTTGGCCGGGGGGACCTGGCTTGTTTCGTCGGGTATTGGGATGCCTCCCGCAGCACAGCAAGACAAGGAAATACACGAGTAGGAAGCTGTGGCAAGCGCAACACCACAACAACAGGAGCAGCAAGAAAGGGCAGCAGAGAAAGGAATAGGACATGCCGTGGCGGAGAAAGAAGACATCACCAAGAAGCGATATTGGGCCGGGAACGATTAGCTCCCTACCAGGCGGCCCAGGACCACTGAGGAGGCGCCGCCAGGGACTGTACCAGAAGTCCAGCAACAGCTGCCTCTCTGTAGGACCACGACAGATGTGAGGCCAGAGACCCCAAGGCAACCAGGGTTGGGAACAAAGCAGGCACACCAGAGTCTCATAATGATACCAGGTGTAGCAACGACAGCCACGCGACAAAGGCGGGTACAACGGATGCACGCTGCGACGATGCCTTGTACGACGGATGACCAACCCGCATCCACGACAGCGGACGCTAAACATAGCCTAGGCCTATTGCTGTCAGGCGCAAAAACATCCAGAGTGTGCCTCTGGAGACCCCAGTAGCGGAGACAGGACGTGCTGCCTTCTGCAACAGCGGCACCCGGCGAGGCACCCAAAGCACCCGCGCCACCAATAGCAGCAGCGGAGCAGCAAGAAAAGGAGGTGTTGCCCTCTATAGTAGCTGTATATGGCGCGGTGCCCGAGGCGCAAGTGCCATCCGTAGTAGCAGTAGAGCAGCGGGAAAAGGAGGTACTGTTCTCTACAGCAGCTGCACCTGGCATTGCATCCGGAGTGCAAGTGCCATCTTCAGCAGCAACAGAGCAACAGGAGAAGAAGGTACTACCCTATGCAGCAGCTAGAGCCGGCGTAGCGCCCGGAGTGTAAGTGCCATTCGCAGCAGCAGAAGAGTAGCGGGAATAGGAGGTGTTGCCCTCTGCAGTAGCTGCACCCGACGTGATGTCCAAGGCGCAAGTGCCATCCGCAGGAGCAGCACAACAATAGGATAAGGAGGTGCTGCCCTCTGCAGCAACGGCACCCAGTGTGGCGCTCGGAGCGCAAGTGCCATCTGTAGAAGCAGCAGAACAACGCGCAAAGGAGGTGCTGCCTTCTGTAGCAACAGCATCCGACGTGGCGCCCGGAGCACAAGTGCCATCCGTAGCAGCAGCAGAGCAGCGGGAAAAGGAGATGCTGCCCTCTACAGTAGCTGCAACCAGGGCGGCGCCTGGAGCGCCAGCGCCACCAGCAGCAGTAGCAAAGCAACAGAGAGAGGAGGTACTACCCTTTGCAATAGCTACACCCGGTGCGGCGCCCAAGGCGCAAGTGCCATCCGCAGCAACAGTAGAGTAGCGAGAAAAGGAGGTACTAACCTCTGCACCAGCTGCATCCAGCGCAGCGCCCAAGGCGCAAGTGCCATCCGCAGCAGCAGCAGAGCAACGGGAAAAGGAAGTGCTACCCTCTGCAGCAGCTGCACCCGGCACGGCACCTAGAGCACAGGTGCCATCCGCAGTAGCAATTCTGGGGAGCGGGAGAAGAAGGTGCTACCCTTTGCAGCATCTGTATCTAGCGTGGCGCCCAGAGCACAAGTGCCATCCGCAGCAACAATAGAGCAACGCAAAAAGGAGGTACTGCCCTCTGAAGCAGCTGCATCGGATACAGCGTCCAAGGCGCAAGTGCCATCTACAGCAGTAGCAGAGCAGCGGGAAAAGGAGGTGCTACCCTCTGCACCCGCTGCACCCAGCGTGGCGCCCAGGGCGCAAGTGCCATCCGCAATAGCAGTAGAGCAGCGGGAGAAGGAGGTGCTGCCCTTTACAACAGCGGCACCTGACGCGGCGCCCAGAGTGCAGGTGCCATCCGCAGCAGTAGTAGAGTAGCGGGAGAAGGAGGTGTTGTGTTCTGCAACAGCTATACCCGGCGCGACCCTTGGAGCGCAAGTACCATCCGCAAGAGTAACAGAGCAACGGGAAAATGAGATCCTGCCCTATGTAGTAGCTGTACCCAGCGTAGCACCTGGAGCGCCAGCGCCACCAGCAGTAGCAGCAGAGCAACGGGAAAAGGAGATCCTGCCCTCTATAGCAGCTACACCCAGCGCAGCGCCAGGAGCACCAGCGCCACCAGTAGTAGCAGCAGAGCAGTAGGAAAAGGAGGTCTTGCCTCTAGTAGCAGCTGCTCCCAACAAAGCCCCCAAAGCGTCAGTGCCACCAGTAGGAGCAGCAACGTAGCAGGAAAAGGAGGTGCTGCATCCTGAAGCAGGTGCACCCGGCGAGGTGCCCGAAGCGCCAGTGCCACCAGCACCAATAGCAAAGCAGCAGGGAAAGGAGGTATTGCCTCCTGCAGTAGCTGCACCCGACACGGCACCCACAGCGTAGGCGCCAATGGCGGCAACGAAGGATCAGCGCGAGAAGCCACAAAGGAAGAAACGGAAGGGGCTCTAAGCGGCCAGGCCGGGGGAGAAGAAGCAAAGAAGACAAGTAGAAGAATAAAGGAAGGAAAGGGAACCCCCACTTATGCAAGAAGAGCATCTCAGTTTGATCAATGCCCCTCCTCCAAGGTAGGAACCACTACCCCCTCACGATTGGTCTCTTTGGCCAACCAGTTCATGGCTGGAAGCACAGCGTGAGCCGGAACAACCGATACTAACACAAGGGGAAGAGGAGCAGCAAGGTGAGGAACTCGAGTTAAGCATTGAGACGGACGATCAGGACGGAGAAGAAGGAGAGGAGGAGGTAGCTCGGTAACTATGTGCAACATGTAAGAATCCAGTTCCCGTTGAAAGAGAGGTGGTGTACAAGGGATGCAAGGCCGGCTTACATCTGGCATGCTATGACCTCAACCTAGACATCCTGCACGACATTAAGATGTGTGAGGGTTGTGTGGCGATTCTGAAGGAGAGCATGGGAGTGGACTTTGAAGAGGAGCTACGGAAGGAGCAGGAGGAAGAAAAGATTCGCTCGGGGTACGGGGTTGCGGCTGGAAAATATAGTGTGCCGTAGGATGAGAAGGAACCATGTGGCAACTCTGAGGAGGCGATGGACTCCGCCACCCTGTTCCGCTACTTCATATGCAAGCACCTTGTGCATGCGGCTTGCCAGGAACCGAAGATGCAGATACGACGGAAGGTGATAGGTTACAAGAAGTGTGTACCCATCATGCTGGCAAGGGCAGACAAAGAAGACATGAGAAGAAACAGACTTATACCTAAGCGCGAGATTGAGAGGTGTGAAGCCTGCCGAGAGTCGCATGACCACATGGAGACAACCTGGTGCTATGTGTGCAAATCACCCCTCCAGTGCAATTGTGGAACCGAGATTCCAGGGTTGGGACGACATTGCAAGAGTTGCATCTGGAGGTTGATTGAACAAGAGCAGGAAATGGGCAAGGAGGGTGGACAGGCTGCTCGACCAGAACCAAGTACCCCTAGGGTGGAGGAGATGGAGGAATGCGGAAAGTGTAAGCGGCAGGTGAGAGCACAGAAGAAACGCTACTACAAGTGCGGGGTGGCCCTCCACTACATATGTGGAGAAGAAGAGCTACTGTATCGGAAGGCAATGCATATTTTTCCAGCCTGCGTACTGGAGCTGAAAAGGAGGATGCGAAAGGAGAGAGAGGAGCAAGGAAAGGGAGGTCGGCAAGCGGCAGACATGGAGTGGCGCGTGTACTGTACCGAATGTGGCAACCACAATGCCACGGAGTGGTATGAGACATGCCATCAGCCGCTCCATCGGCCTTGCGGGCAGATGCTGCGAGGGATAGGACATCACTACGACAAGTGTATCGCGAAGCTAGGACTCCTCGAGGCCCGGGCACGGGATCAGAAGAAACGGGAGAGGGAGGAGCAACAGGGCACGAGGGAGACGGAAGTGCTGCGCTTGTAGGGAGACGCCCACCTGGTGGAACAACTCTATCGCAATGCAGTGGCATTGCTAGGAACAGAGGGAGTGGCGGCTCGAAAGGCGATGTTGGACATGAGGGTACTGAGGAACAGGGATGTCCCTGAGGTGAGGAGGAAGGTGCTGTCCATGGTGAATGAGGCGTTGATGGTAACATCCCAATGGTGCCTCTTAAGAGATGAGCTGCCATTGGCAGTCACTGGGCCACCGGCTCTGCGAAGGTCGGATACGCAAGCCCATCCTCAACTACCCTCGACGGAAATAGGACCTACACGGCGCTCAGGCATGCCAAGCGCACCAGGTAGGATGTAGTAAGGACAAGAAGTTGGGGCCAGGCGAGGAGTGATGACCCCGGGACACTCCAGACTAAGAGGACGGCTCAGTGCTCCGGTCAACGACACACCGGCACGACGATGGGACCACCGCACTACCTCCGGAGGAAAGGAGAGGGAGAGAGGAGCCGTATCAAGAGAATTGCAAAGGACACCCATGGGAGTGCAAGGCAGGATAGCAGAGAAGGGCGTAGGGGTTGTGCGAAGCCTATGGAGCAGAAGAGCAGGACCATTGGTGGAGCCAAAAGGGAGCAAGGGGACAAAGAGGCATGTGGCTGAGGCAGGGACGGGACAAGACAGTGGGAACAAGGACGCTGCGGCAGGAGCGGGGACAACACGGGGAAGGTGGACCGGGAGCAGTGCAGCGATGGAAGGGGACACGAGTGGCACAAGCGCAAGCAAGGAGCCAGAGGGAGAAAAGATACCCCGCGCCGGCAGCTGCCTATGGTCTGAGAAGAGGATGCTTGCCGGCCACACGATGCGTGCGTTGGAGACGCCACATGTATGAGGAATGTAGAGCGGTAGACAAAGGAGAAAATTGGAACTATATGGCCTGCCAGAAGATCGAGCAAGGGATTCCCACAGAAGTCAGGATCATCCTAGGGCGAGAGTACAACGCTGAGGCAGGTATCGTGTCCTGTGGATGCAGGAGGCAGCTGGAAGCCCCACATGGGAGATGCGACTATTGTAAACGTGCGGCACACGCCGCTTGCATCAAGACAAATGAAGATGGGCGGGACAATTGCAGTAATTGCTGGGTGCGACCATGCATGGATACGGCGGAAGGAGATTACCCGTGCTCCTCCACACACAGCGAATGGTGGGAGAGAACTGAGAGGGGTAATCCCATGGTGAGAGAAGTGTGGATATTCCTCACACAGCGAATGTGTGAAGAAAGTAGGAGAGAGGAGGTTGCGTCATGGAGAGCGCATTGTGCTATATCAATGCCTTTGATGCACAACTTCGTGCAGCGAGCCATGCGCCACGTGCAGAGGCCTGATGCGCGTCCGCAGGTGGCACTGTATCAGCTGTCATCAGCGGGTACACCTCCCATGTGCCCGTCGCTACAGACATGCTCAGACAGGGCTGTACGGGCCTCTCTCCATACCCCGTGAGGAAAGTGATGAGGCGAGGAGGGTGCAAGCAAGGCAGAAGGAGATAGCGCAGTGGTTGTAGGAGCAGCAAGAAGGAGGGAGAATAGAAGGAGAATGCAGGGTTACCCCACGCCAGAGTCCCAAGGCACAGAATGAAGGGATACAGTAGGAGGGGCCCCACCAAGAATTGGACAAAATGGAGAGGACGAGAGGGGCAGAGGAGGAGTATTCATTGCCGGAAAAGGGGACTGAGGAATTTGTGTCGGGAGAGGGAAGAGAGCGCTAGCCATGCGGCAAACAATGCACCGGAAGGGAGAGGGCAGGATGAACGAAACAAGGAAAGGGAGTGGATGGACGAGGACGTCCAGCTCGTTTTGTGAGAGTAGGGTATAATAGTGTTAACGGTGTTTCATTCATCCACCGGAAGGAGGCAAAGAAGAGTGGGACCAGAGTCATGATCGGGGAGAGGGGTCCACGGATGATCCGACGACCATCAACCGAAGAAAAGAAATTATGAGACGAGCAGTTCGATCTCGGAGAGCGACAGCGCACAAAGGAAGATATTGTGGCAGGCACCGTGACCCGACCAGACCTACTGATAGGAAGGGAAGGCGACCCGAGGCTGGGTGGATGGTAGCGGGGCCGCGTCCAAACCTCGAAGAGAGGAGCGGCACTCGAGGCGCCTTATCCAAAGGTGTTTTGATGTGCGAGCCACGAAAGGGGCGAGCCAGTGGGATGGGGATTCGGAAGGACAATGCGAGGGGAGGATAAGAGGAGAAGGAGAGGAGGAAATCGGCTGCTGTCTGTCTAACGAACGACCGACGGACTGCTGACACTGAAGACTGCTGAGAAGCTCACACTCGATGACCAGTGACACTCAAGTGAGTGCCTGGCAACAGACTCCTGACCTGATTCTGGCGTGGGAGACGAGCCCAGGGGTCGCCAGCACGACTGAGAGATTGCTGCCCCTCAGTCGATCCAAAGCGTCGAACGGGACCCGTGTCCTGTCTCGCGACAAGTTAGAGTAGAGAAGTTAGACTGGGTTGGGAGTGTGCGTGTGTGTGTGGGTGTGTGTGCGAGTGTGTAACCACCCCCGTATAAGAAGGCCCCTTCTTGAGGGGCACGTGACAGAGCCGTCGTGGGTTGGTCCTGAGTTTTCGCGAGAGCACCAGCCGCCCAGCTCAATCATAGCCGCCCGAGACTCGCCGGTGACCTTCTATGCCATCTGCAGCTGCTGCAATGTGCCCCATCCGCTTGGGGCACGTACAGTCTTGACAATGATGAAGTGGTCGCATCATCCTGCTGGCGGGGCCCTGGAGTAGTTCTGGCAACCGTGGCTCTTGAGACTTCCCCGTGACGATGAGTCCCGTCCCGTGGAGAGTTGGCAGGAGGTCGCCCGTGACGTCAGACGACGCGCCGCAGAAGCTGCCGAAGAACGGGCCGAGGCGTTCCGGGCCTACCGGTGGTTCCGACAAGAACTCTTCCGCCTGCGGGAGGAAGACCTGATGCACACCACTTCCCGTGCAGCTCGACGCGTCGACGGTCCATAGGAGTTGCGTCGAGCGTCCCTCGGGCTAACGAGCAAGACGGCATGAGCCGTACTGTGTTCTTGCAAGAACCAGCTCCGACCGATGATCCGATGACTCAGGAAGCCTACGCTTTCCGCATGCTACTTGGTGACATGTAGAGAAAGGATTGCATGTGTAGCGGAGGGATGTTGATTGTATGTGTGTTCATGAACTAAATGCAAGCACCTGAATTGTCCACATTTCTCTGTTCCTGCTATTCGGATCATCTTGATGGATATCGCCCCATTTGATGAATGATCGCCCGTCACTGATAGAGTACTAAGGAACGTTATAGTCAGAATAACCACAGAGGTGTTTCGATTATCCTATGTGTGCTATCGGAAGGGATTGTGTTAGCTAAAATTGTGCCATTTGGTGGATGTTTTTTCGTCGGGGATTGAATGCTAATGAATAGTATAAACTAGCATGACCACGGTGGTGAGCCGGCTGTTGGCGGCCTGCTAGGAATAGGGACACGTGCGATGTATTCCCCACGTTAATACAGTGAATGATCCGTCGAGTGAGTGGGAGCAAGAATACGCAAGGAAGAAGCGGGGGGAAAAGTGAATGTAGTTTTGAGGATAGCGCAGCGCGAACCGTGACTGAGAGTTGATCCCTGCATGCTGTCAGACCCGATTCTGGCCGATGGCGAAAAAGGGTATAACAACGTTCTTGTCAGAGTCCACGGCTTCCGTTGTGCATGTCGCTTTCCAGTGGCCCCTCTGGCCACAGTTTTAGCAGGCCCCTTTTTGGGACCTGTTGGAGCCTCCTTGCTCCAAACACACCTGCCGCTTGCCTGCCTCAGGTTCCGCCATCTCAACCCCCTTCATGGAGTGTATGGAGTCAGCGACTGCCACGTTGGTCTGCTGCCCTTCTGCTACCTCTGTGTCTAGATCCACAGCTCCTTTTATGCAGTCCCGTCTCCTGGCCACAACGATAGCATACTCCCTTCCTCCCTACAATCCTCACTTGAACGTGTCCCTTCCTCCCTGCAATCTCCCTTTCCTCCGTGACAGCGGACGACCAGGGCTGGTGCTGCGGACGACGCCCCTTTCTCCGCCACGGTGAATTCAGTCCACCGGTCACAAGCCACTTGCACCGCCTCTTTGCTCGCCGAGTCACGTTGCTGAAGAGTAGGCGGGTCATGTGCGATGCAGAGCTGCTCCCAAGCCTTTGATGCCCAGGTGCATCCTTGGATTTGATCGCGCTGTGCCGGACACAACGCCGACGCGATCAGAGTAAGTGCCTCTTTGTTGCGCTTCTCAAATGCCTCCACTTCCTTGGCCGTCGCGGATGTCACAGGAGACTTCTCTTCACCGTTGAACAGCTCAAGCAATCCCTTGAAGTTCAGGAAGATCTCAATCTGCCACTTCCACAAAGGAAAGTCCCTCCCATTGAACTTTAGGGGGACGTCACAGCTGCTCTCTTGCTCGGTCGTGGTTGCCATTGCTTGTAGCTATAGCATGCGGGTAGAAGATGAGGGTCCTCCTAGGGTACGTGGGCCCATAACCCTTTGTCAGGAATTCCATCCTGGCTATGCCCTAGGAGGAGTGGATGCACCCTCAAGGATGCCTTGCCTTCTGTGGAGCACGCTGACGCTGGTTCAGTAGCCAATGCACAGTAAGGTGGAAGAGTATGGAGTCCAAGGATCACAGTCAAGAATGGGTAAAAATGAGCCGCAAGCCGTTAACTCAATTGAAGTGGGAATTGTTGTTATTTACAGTGCGATTACATAAGATACCTATAGCCTATGATCAGAGCTTTCCAACGCATTCAACCACGTCCAAAACGGAGCAGTAGAGCGGCTGCTACGGCCATTGAAGTGATCCATGGTGGAGCCGCCCATCATGCCCACGAACGAAACTGACGGGAGGCGCTTCGCCGCCGACCAGGCGAAGCGCCCTCCCTGGCCCTCAAACGTGGGGGGAGGCTCTCCTACATCAAGAAGACCTCCCACGTCCCTTCTCTGATGGCCCACGTGCCTTTCGAGCCCATTAGAGTCAAACTCTGACCACTGCAGTGGATTTATCCCGTCGCCCATGAAGGAGATCCAGATTCCACCCATCAACCACCCGACCTTCGGGCGGGGCTATCTTTCTGAATACTCACTCAAATCGAGCGATTCAAAGCTCTGTCTTGCATGGAAATTTCCACGAAATCCAATTCTGCAACCAGATTAGATATTTGACCACTTGTCAGTGGTATAACCAGGGAAACTATCCATGGAAGCCATGGCAAGGGCCACAATTATCTAATACTTCTGGATCAGCTGCATCTCCATCTTTAACGCCATGATGTGCTTCTACTACCCAGGTCTTCAGACATCGACAGCGAGGTTTTCCAAGATGCTCCTCCTGTCCGCTATGAAAGCCGTGAATGGTTTGGACAGGTCAGGGCTGTGGGTCTATAACCCTTTGTTGGAAATTATGTTCCAACGCAGCCTGACCACGTCGTAAGGTTCACAGATCTTTTGGGCAGCATTTCAAATGAAGCGTGTGCTTTCTGGATGCCACATGCTATGTGAGTAAAGATCTGACGGAATTCAGTAACACCCAAAGTTCAAAGAGCTGAGGAGCAATTCTGGTAGGTTATTTGGACAAGGTCCACATTAGTAAAGTTGTTGTGCTAGTCACAAGCTTTCTAGTGCATCAAACTGCGCACAATATGGACCACCGTAATGCCCGTTACGCGATTCAGAGTGTGTCATTGGATGGATGTTTTAGAAACTCGAGGACGTGCTGGACGAGCTGCATGCAAACTTGCACCCCGAATTGCGTACGGACATTATGGTTGTGCATGCAAATTTGCACTACACAAGGATCCGGAGTCATTTGAAGTCACAAGGGGAGACAACTCACAAGGGGAGACAGCTCACAAGGGGAGACGGCTCACAAGGGGCGACAGCTCACAAGGGGAGACAGCTCACAAGGGGAGACATCTCACAAAGCGCAAGTTGTACGGCATTTGAGCTGCAATTCATTTGAGCGGTGTGCACAAATGCAGGGTTTGAGTTGAGAGAAATTGGGCGGGGCAATTTGTAAGAAAGAAGAGTGACACCATATAGCTCTACAGCTTGTAGATTCTGGTGCCATCCTATGGCACCATGTGTTTGAAAGGCCTGGAGAGAGTGAGGGCAGAAGCCATGATGAAAAGATGCCCAATGTTAGACCAGACACTGAGGCTGATGAGGCTAGTGAGGCAAATGAGGACAGAGGAGGCTACTGATGATGATGAAAGGGAAACTGCAGGTAGAAGAGGAGTATGGAGGGGATGTGCTGTGGGAGGGGCAAGGAGACACTAGAGAGCGGTTTAAGAAGGTTGATGAGATGAAGGTTAAAGGGCGATAAAGATCGATGTGATAAGAAGATGCTGCGGCTTGATTTTGGCTGTTGAAATTAAAGAAGAGGTGACTGATAAATGATGATTGTTAAGAGAGTTGCTCATAATGGTTAGGCACAGGGGTAGTATCTCCTGCATGAGAGCGGAGGTTGAGGAGTTGATGATTGCTAATGCAGAGGGATAGTCACAAGGATGAAACCTCGTGCGTAAGTCACGAGATGCAGTGGAGGAGGTACTGCCACCACACGTGAGTTAGAAGGGCGTTGCCACCGTGGGTCTTCTGAATTCCAGTGTATGTGGTTCTAGAATGCAAAAGAATGAATGGGTACGACCAAGAAAGGCCAAGCACGAAGAAGCTAAGTGTGTTACTTGTGTTCTGAAACCAAGTCAGAATATTACAGGTGCTTCTACTGATGGGTGTCGTCCTGAGGACAACAAGTTGAGTGGGGCTGAAGCATGAGCAGAAACAAAACCGTATAGGAGATGGATGATGAAATGAAAGCGGTGGTGGAGGCAGGGTACATTGGGTGCGGCACAGATGTGCGAGCACTAAGGAAGTTACTATTGGAAGTGTGGATGCAACACTAGAGTGAAGGAGAGAAGCTTCCTCTTCGGTGCGGGTATTGATGATGTGAGGACGTCAGTAGACAAGTACCAGACGTACTGCGAGAGCACGAGTGCTGAAATGCAATGCGGAAAGTAGAACTGGAGGTGGCCCAGAGGGCAAGCCTTGAGGAGGAATTAAGTGGATTAATTAAGGTAGAGTGGTATAAGGAATACAATAGTAGTGGGCTAACCTAGCGTGCTTGACTGAGCAAGCACAATAGAGTATGGTGGCGGCTTGGACAAGGAGAGAGGAGCATCACGAGTCTACGATAAGGGATACCGGCTTTGCTAGCCGTTCACATATCGGAGTGACGTGTGCAGGAGCGATCTCCGAGAGTGCGATCACCTTGACCATTTAGCATGGAGTTGTTGGTTTGCTTTGGCGGGACTCGCACGATGGACGGTCCCGAGACCATTTGTATTTGATGGTATTTCTCCAGAAATGATCCTGTGAGGCTATTCTTTTTTTCTTGGAAGCTGCACCCGTTGAAGCAATCTGCAAGATATTTTTAACACATCCCTCAGATCAGGAAAGAAGTTGAAGGATTGAATTTTCCTGCCATGAGACGTGCGTTTATTGAGGTACGGGACAGTGGAACCTTGTGCTGTTTTCATGGTCGCCACTGGACCAAGTTGTTGAGGGAGGAGAAAAATCTGAGATGATATAGTTAAGACTAGGGAGTGAGTGTAGTGGGAGAAGGAGTGGCTTCTATTGTGGATGAACAATGGGTTGTTATTTGTACGGCAGTCCTATGGCTGTGGTATTGTTGTTTATGGGAGTAGTATGACACCGTAGGAGGGAAAACAGTTCTGTTCACAAACCCATTTGGCTCTTGGAATAAAGCCATGCCTGGGTTTATGCAGGTTGTAAGCTGTTACAACTCCGCGTAGGCGGGTAGTCTAGAGTTGAGAAGAGATGTGATGCCTTTTCATGAACCAATCTGCTTCCTACAATAGGTGGTTAGCTAGATTCATGCTGTGGGCAGGGGCAGTTGTGACGAGTGCTTCATTCTTTGTGTAGTTCTTAGTGAGGAATGAATACAGTAGTGGATCTGAGGTGGTGCTGAGTATGAGGTAGGGCGGTCTGTCAAAGTGTCTGGTCTATTGCCGTAACCAGTCTCCCAGTGCGAGGGTCACTCTTGTTAGTGTGCGTAGGTAGAGGACAGTGCAGTGCTGCGAGAACTGATCATGGATGAGGATAAGGTGGCTGTGATGAGTTGTGGTAGATGTAGATAGTGGTAAGATGAGTGCGATGTGCAATGAGGTGAAACTACAGAGAGACATGAGAGAAAATAGTAGGAGCACAGGACACGGTGTACATCTCAATTCCATACTCCTCATAACCAAATTCAGTCACAGGCTCAACTACTCCTAATAGAACAGCATTACTAGGTGCAGTGAAAGCAACAGCAAGAGCAGGAGGAGGGAGTTATGCCTCTATGTTGTTGGTTGGGGTAAAATACTAGCTTGAGCTTCCCGACCTGTTGTAGTAGCACTGACGGTGCTCTTCTGTCCAGTTGGTTCCTCACCGTAAGACTTGCCACAGTTCTGGTACAGCCATTCATCGGTGGAATGATGATCACAAACATGTGGAATGTGCCTGTGGTGACCCCACTTAGTCCCCTTCAGAGGCCATGGTGGATAACATAGTAGCAGGGAAGGAAGCGGTTAATGATGTGGCTGTCAATAGTGGCTACCATGGTCTTGAAGGAGTTAGTGGATATTGTCATCTCCTGAGCTTGCTTGATGACGTAGTCTTTTTTTATTGCGATGAGCTTGGGACTGATGGTGGCAATAGTTAGCTTGTCGATAGGCAGTTGGAGGAGAATCTGGTGGATGATGTTGTTCGTTGGAAGGTTAATCTTCATTCTTTTTTAGATCCCGGGTGATGGTGGTTTAGGTGGCAATGTAGCTTCCCATGTTGGTATTGACGTGGAATCCCTTCCACGGAATAAGAATAGTGACATGATCTTGATACCACAGGCAGTGGAGGTGATGTTGCTGAAGTGGTCCTTGAAAGCCTCCCTGACCTCGTATGTCTTGGTCCCAAGAGTACGGATGTCATCATGCAGCTCAAGAGAGGAGGTGGA
Organism: Penium margaritaceum; assembly: GCA_023375785.1. Lineage (NCBI taxonomy): Eukaryota > Viridiplantae > Streptophyta > Zygnematophyceae > Desmidiales > Peniaceae > Penium > Penium margaritaceum. The sequence continues at coordinate 127,386 of SZWC01006496.1, forward strand.
CATGATGGTCATGAGGCAGTGATGTTGGCCACGTTCCAGGTGGTTAGGTTGATGGTAGGAGCTGTAGAGAAAGGGGGATAAGGGGCATCAGTAGGATCATCCACAGCTCCACTGGAGGAGTTTCATCCTACGGTAACATTAGGGTCACCTGCCAGCTCTATGCTGGTTCCTGAGTTGGTGAGGAGGTCACTAAGGATGACCTTGTGGATTGCGAAGAAGAGTGATACCAAATAGTTTTACAGCTTGTAGTTGCTGATGCCATCTACTTGCATCGTGCGTTTGGAAGGCCAGGAGAGAGTGAGAGCAGAAGCCATGATGAGGAGATACTCAAGGTTAGACCAGATATTGAGGCTGATGAGGTTGATGAGGCAGATGACGATAGAGGCAGCGGCTGATGATGATGATGATGAAAAGGAAACTGCTGGTGGAAGGGGAGAACGGAGCGGATGTGCTGTGGGAGGGGGAGGGCGGTACAAGAGGGCAGCTGAAGAAGGTTAATGAGATAAAGGTTGAATGGTGATGAAGGTCAACGTAATAAGAAGATGCTGAGGCTTGATTTTGGCTGCTGGAATTAGAGAAGAGGTGACTGATGAATGATGATTGTCAAGAGAGTTGCTAATAACGATTGGGTGTAAGGGCAGTATCTCGTGCACCAGGGTGGGGGTTGAGGAGTTGCTGATTGCTAATGCGGAAAGATTGGATGCAGGGGTGAAGCCTCCTACGTAAGTCACCAGGTGAAAGTGGAGGAGGTACTGCCACCACACCACAGTTAGAAGGGCACTGCCATTCCTGTGTATGTGGTGCCAGAGAACAAGAGAGCGAGTGGTTACGGCCAAGAAAGTGTGAGCACGAAAAATTTAGGTGTATTACCTGTGTTCCGATACCATGTCAGAATATTGCGGGTGCTTCTACTGATGGGTGTGGACCTGAGGACAACCTATTGAGTGGAGAAGAAGCACGAGTAGAAGCAGAACCGAGCGAGAGATGGATGATGAAGTGGAAGCGGAGGCAGAGCAGGATACATTGGGTGTGGCAAAGATGTGCAAGAACTGAGGATGTTACTATTTGAAGTGTGGACAAAATACTAGAGTGAAGGACAGAAGCTTCCTCTTAGGTGCGGGTGTTGATGAAATCAGTATTCTGTAATGCAATATAGTATGCTGATAAGAAGATGTTGGTAACAATGGATGCTTCGATGAAGATGCAGGTTGCTGACTGAAGTGTGAAGTCACATGCGAGAGTGAGGAACGGAGAGTAGAACATTGTAGTGCAGGAACAATGTAGTATTGTTGTTGCATAGTTGAGCGAACGCATTGATGCAGTACCACAGGTACGGGCACTTCTGATGAGCTGAATTGATGTGGTATAGGAACCGAGGTGCGGGCGAGCCGGCAGGTGAGCCGCAACGCTAAGGCGTAGGCTGAACCTGTGAAAGTGCCACAGTTGCCAAGGAACGAGTACGAGATCAACAAGATCATTGTGGTATAGGCAATGAGGAGTGGGTGTGGTCCGAGGCGCGGGTGAGCTGGTAAGCAAGCTGCAGTAGCCAAAGGACGAGCATGAAGCTTGGGTGCAGTACAAGCTTGCATAGGTGCTCGTCGAGAGATCAACTAGAAATTGACGTAGTGAGGGTGCAGATAGCTGTCACTCCTCACGGGCGTTGCACAAGATAAGTTGAGAGTGGACGCGGTGCTAGTCAGCACGAGCGTTCATCAGAGATGAACAGACAGAGGAATCAAAGATAAAAGAAGAGGGGCGAAGGAGAAGTGGGGGCGAGGCAGAGCCCGGGCCGAAGGGAACACAGTGAACTGATGGAACTGGTTAAAAGAAGCATGCAAGAGTACATGGTTAACTATTTACTCCTAATGCTAGTCCTAGGCCTAGGTGCACCACTCCGCTAAGGAGGGCGAAATCTCACATACAGCCGCAGACGCCTTGCCGCTGTTGTAGCTCGGTGCGGAAGGACTTCGCCGTTCTGCACAGTGATGTGCTTTGGTGATGGCGCTTTGGTCGAGGCATGGTCCCATTGGCTTGTCGGGTAGCGAGGAGTGGAGCACCTGCGGAACGTTGGGGATGATCCGCGGGAGGGCTTAACGGTTGTTGCCTCCTTTCCGAGCCGACGTGGCATTTCAATCAAATGGCATTGCCGCGTTTTTGCCTGGTGCTCCGGTTGGTGCCGTTTGGATTCCTTGGAGTAGGGCCTGAGCAGGACCGGATTTCTTTTCTCGCCCTGGGTCGACCCAACTGACCCGGATGTAGACTGGGGGTAGATCAGATATTTGCAGGTCACCTTGGGAAATTCTAATAATGTTCTGACACTCGTTGTGAAGATCCGAAGGTGAGAAGGTACTGGTGGAGTGAATCCAGGTCACCAGAGAGGACCTGTTGATGGGAGATGAGGGTAGGTGAGAGGTGCACCTAGCGACCATGATTGGTGAGGACATGAAGTGTGCAGTCCATGGAGGAGGTTACATTTTGTGAAGTTGTTGGTACACTTGCTAGAATGTCGCGCAGTGATGATGGCAGAAGATAATGGTCATAGAGCCGGCCAAGGGAGGTGATGTGGTTGAAGGGAGGAGAGGGGGAATGGATCAGGAAGAGTCGGTGGGTGTTGCCATGTCTGGACTATATCATGAGGCAGAGGAGGCCAGAGTCCAGAAGAGACTGACAGAGGAATTGCTTGAATGCTGACTGAAGCTTGCTTGATGGGTAAGTGTCTGGTGAGGTCTGAAGCTATTGATGGCGATGTTTGCGCTTTTGTGATGTGGGTACAAAAACTGTGAGGAATGTGGTTGTGTGGAAGAGTGGCTTGTGTCAGGCAAAGGGAGGAGGGAAGTGATGGAAGTTCTTGAGTGGTGGCTGGAAAGGTAACTGCAGATGTTTGAGCTAGTAGGGTAGCTGGAGCAAGTGGTGATGGCGACTGAGGGAGAAGGGCCGAGGACCTTTTATGCTAGAGAGAGGGGAGGAGAGGTGTAGACAAGACGAAGGTTGATTGAGGAGCATGAAGCGCAGTTGGAGACAAAGGCAGGTCTGAGGCTGGTGATATTGTTGGAGAGAACTTGGTGCTGCTGTTGTTGGTGCAGTTACTGCTGCTGGGAAGTTGCTGCTTGGGATTTGTTGCTGCTGACCTGATTGACTGTGTTGGTGTGTGGGAAGTTTCTTCTGCTGAGGTTGCTGTGAGTGATCTGATTCCTGTTGGCGATGACGCGGATGAGAGGGCAGTCTTGACAGAACGCGTACTAATTTTGCAGAGAAGTGCCCATTTCTGCTGTTGAGGAGTGGGCTCAGTCAGAGATGGAGTTGCACTTTTACCATTGAGTAGGTCAAGAAGTTGCTGCTGCCATTGAATTGGAGTAGTCATGATGTTCGTCAGCTGTGAGGTAAGGAGCTGAGAAAGACGGGCACGGCGCAGAGACGCAGGTTGAGGAAAGTTGATGATTCAGTGGAGGTTGTTTGGCCCAGAGCTGACGTTGCCACCATGTTGAGCCAACGAGCACTCTGTCACAGTGATCTCGTTGGTGCTGCTGGTTGCTGCAGTCAAGCTGTTACTAGTGCTATTGTTGTTGTAACATGTGATGTTGGATCTACTACAAAGAGGACAGATGACAGCTCTGGTAGAAGCGCGCTTTGGCTGAGCGGTTCAGGCGACAAGAGGACTCCGGAATAAATGATGGAAAGATATAGTTGTTGGCTCTGAAGGCTGAGTCGATGAGGAAACCGCCTGAGATGTCTGCAGTAAGGGAGAAGATGGATGAACGGCTGCTGCTACTACTGCTGCTGTTGTTGCTGATGGAGGAACTTCAAGGACGATGGTAGAGCCAGGAGCTTTTGCTCTGCTCTGATACCATTTCAGTATTATGCAATGCAATGTAGTATGCTGAGAAGATGATGTTCGTAACAGCAGAAGCTTCAATGAAGATGCAGGCTGCTGACTGAAGTATGACATCACATGCGAGAGTGAGGAACGGAGAGTAGAACAATGTAAAGCAGGAACAATGGAGTATTGTTGTTGTAGAATTGAGCAAACGTATGGGTGTAGCACCACAGGTGCGTGCACTTCTGATGAGTTGGATTGATGTGGTGCAGGAACAGAGGCGTGAGCGAGCCGGCAGGCGAGCCGCAGTGCTAAGGCGTGGGCTGAACCTGTGAAGTTGCCGCAGCTGCCAAGGAATGAGCGCGAGATCAATGAGATGATTGTAGTATAGGCAATGAGGAGTGGGTGGGGTCCGAGGAGCGGGTGAGCTGGTAGGCGAGCTGGAGCAGCCAAAGGACGAGCATGAAGCTTGGACACAGTACAGGCTTGCACGGGCGCTCGTAGAGAGATCAATTGGAAGTGAACGCAGTGAGGGTATAGATAACTATCACCTCTCACGGGCGTTGCACAAGATAAGCTGAGAGTAGACGCGGTGCTAGTCAGCATGAGCGTTGATTAGAGATGAACAGACGAAAGAATCAGAGACAAAAGAAGAGCGGCGGAGGAGAAGTAGGGGCAGGGCAGAGCCCGGGCCGAAGGGAACACAGTGAACCGATGGAATAGGTTAAAAGAAGCATGCAAGAGTACATGGTTAAGTACCTACTCCTAATGCTAGTCATAGGCCTAGGTGTACCACTCCACTAAGGAGGGCGAAAGCTCACATGCAGCCGCAGACACCTTGCCGCTACTGCTGCTTGGTGCGGAACGACTTTGCCATTCTGCACAGTGATGCGCTTTGGTGATGGCGCTTCGGTCGAAGCAAGGTCCCATTGGCTTGTCGGGTAGCGAGGAGCGGAGCGCGTGCCGAATGATGGGGATGATCCGCCGGAGGGCTGAACGGTTGTTGCCTCCTTTCCGAGCCGACGTGGCATTTTGATCAAATGGCATTACCGCGCTTTTGCCAGGTGCTCTGGTTGGTACTGTTTGGATTTCTCGTAGTGGGGCTTGAGCAGGACCAGATTTTTTTTGTCGCCCTAGGTCGACCCAACTGGCCCGGATGTAGAATTGGAGTAGATCAGATATTCGCAGGTCACCTTGGGCATTCTAATAATGTTCTGACAGATGATAGTCGTGCGCGATCACGCTCCCTCAAGTGGCCCACTAAGGGAGGAGTTTTTGGCATCCATTTGATGAATCTCCCAATCTTCATGAGCGGCGACGCCAAGCAGGGTTCGGCGTGTCCCATACTTGCCGACAGGAGCGTGGGTGTTGGTGAAATCTTGGCCTGGCACATGGTGGAACCCTTTGGCCACCAGTCGTGCTTTGTATTTCTTAATCAGGCTAGCCAGATTCGGCTTCAGCTTGAAAACTCACTTCACGTCTATGGCTTTTCGACCGGGTGGCAGAGGGAGCACTTTGAACACTTCGTGCTGAAGAAGGGCATTAATGTCAGCTGCCATATCCTTCTCCCATTCCACTGCATCACTGCGCCCCTTGGCCTTAGTGAAGGTGAGTGGCTCCACGAGTGTGGGGCCATTCTCAACTGGACAATGGTGTAGTAAAACCATCTGTAGTTCATGCATGCGAGATCCTGCAGCGACTCCGCCACACAGGCTCGGGTGATGGGATCACAGCCTTTCGGTGTCAGTGGTCGGTTGTTGCGGCGACAACCCTGGTGGTGAGCATGGAGCGCTCGATTCTGTACTTGTGAGATCGGTGGGAGTCAGCAAGTCACTAGGGATAGGGTCACTCTGCTTCACTCCAGGACGTGCAGGTTTAGGAGTGGGTGAGACATCAGCAGGGACGAACAGTGGCACATTCACATAGCGTGGATAGTTTTTAGTGGTTGTAGAATTGGGCACGAGCCGCAACGTGGAAAAGACCTTGTAGGGCATGTGTTCCAAGAAAGATGCATCCCGACTTTCTAGGAAAGAATGACTCGTGGGATCCCAAAACCTCCATTCCTCTGAGGCATGTGAGACTCCCACAAACACACACCAATGTCCACGTGGACTGAGTTTGTTTTTGTGCTGTGGCTATGCAAACCACACGCATGCCATTGTGCCCCAAACCCTGGCAAGACGGAGGTCTACCTTTTCCTTAAACCACTGTTCATAGGGTGTGACAGACTTGGGCAGTGGACCTTCTGGGACATGGTTTCAAACCCATATGACATATTTCACTGCTTCTTTCTATAAATCAAATGACAGGCCTGATTCTGTCGGAAGAGTGCATAGAGCGTCACCCAAGGTGCGGTGCCATCGCTCTGCCACTCCGTTCTATTGGGGTGTGTAAGGTGCGGTAGTCTGATGTTTAATGCCCTTTGCTTTCAGTGCTGCGGCTAGTGCCCCCATGAACTCACCACCACGATCCATTCTTAGTTCCAGTAGTTTGAATTTGGTCTGCCATTCGGCCAGCGTGATCCATTCAATGATCGCCTATTGAGCATCCGCTTTGGTCTTAAGCACGAAAGCAGAACGGAAATGACTGTAATTATCAGTCTGTTTCACCATATACCGTGACCCGTACTGGACTGAGGGGATGGACATGTGTCTTGTCAGAATAGCATAAACCAGATCTAGGGGGCCCTGCTTTCAGTAGTGGAGTGGGGAAAGACTTGTCTGTGAGCCTTTCCCTCGTGACACTCGAAACAGGTGTCAAACTTCAGTCCATGGGGATAGTCCTCCAGACGCAGGCCCTGTGCTTGTGTGTGCTTGAGCATCTCTTCTATCCGATCCGTGTGAATGTGTACCAAGTGGCGGTGCAGAAGTTGAGTGCGCTTTGCATCAATAGCGGTGACAACATGTGCTTGTGGGCATTTTGAGTGCATTGAGAGAAAGGGGAAAAGCGTGAGACGATAGAGCATGTCAGCATGCAACAGCCCATTGACCCACAGAGTACCAGTCGCATTAAAAATATTGCATCATTGCTTGTGCATAACAGAGGACACACTGGCCTAACGATTGAGCTGACCACCAGATAACAAGTCCTCTCTGAGCTTGGGTACATACAGGACACCGGTCAACCATATCAACCTCCCGTCCCTGCATTGCCATAGCCCCTCCCCCCTCTACAGCAAGCACCTCCCCAGACCAAGTTTTCACCCCTTCTACATCATGCACAACATACAAAGAAGCAAAGAGCTGGCGATGCAGCGACATGTGATGCGAAGAAGCGGTGTCATACAGCCATTCATACATGGGGAGGGTGTGCGAGTGTTGGAAAGGGAGCCATCCGGCTCAATTTCAGGTCCACAGGAGCAAGTTCCTGGAAAGTACCAGATGCCTGCTCCAATCGCCAATCTGACTTTACCATTGGAAAGATCATGTGGCAAAATGTCTACGGTCCAAGTTTGAGGCCGATCCAACGGTCGGATTGGGAGATATGAATTTTCAAAGTTTCGGGGGTCATGGACCGTCGATGTCTGGGTGGGCATGGGTGATGGCTCCATGCCTTAGCCTGAGAAAAGAAAAAGGCAAGAGGTCCAGGGTCAAGACCTGATGGGAGAAATATCCAAAAAGGTCCTTGGTCTTAGGATTGCCTTGTCAGAGTGTGCTGACTAGGATAAAGGTACCTCTCCTTACTTTTTAGGTGAGGTGNCTTGCCCAAGCTCTAGCTCTATATGTACTCCATCATTTTGAGTGATTTAACAACCATTCTTCAGCACAAGTGATGCCCTTCCAATCACACATGCTCGCTGCTCCAAGGCTCCCTCTCTCCTCCAGATCCAACATTTGGCATCAGAGCCAAGTTCTGCCACTTTTAGCCAGCACAGGCCGTCACTTTGAGAGTGACGGGTTGGGGTGAAACCTTCACCAAATTTGATGATCGACCACTTGATCTTCATGTTCAGAAGCCAAGATTTCCAACGAGCCCAAGATCGAGAAGATCCAACGGTCGGATTGAGAGTTATGCTCAAAACGAGGTCGGCCAGGGCTACACTCTTCTCTATGAGTAACACTGTCGCCTTGTGATGACTATAACTCTCTTGTTTCTTTGTCAAATTTAAAACTTGGCACATGCGAATTGTAGTATTTTTCCTAAGCTTTCCATTGGTGCAAAAATATTTGCATTCCATCGATTCGTTTGGGAGAAACGCCGTTTACAAGCTGGCTGGCCTGAGTTGGAGTAGGAGAAGAAGCATACCCTGTTTTCAAGAGGGCATATCTTTTGAAATCCCCTGTTGATGACCCTGTTTTATGGGTCGATCTGAAAGGTTTTGAGCTGAATTTTCTTGTGGTGGGCTCCGTTTTTTAAAATTCCCAGTCTGCTGGCATCTACAGTCCATTTTCTGTCAGACAGATTTCTGGCAGAAGCAGCAGCAGAAGCAGGGGTAGCGCCGCCATCCAAGGGCAGCGCTGAGCATCACCAAGGCTCAAAATGGCAGCAGCTGGCGTTGTGACANCTGCATTCCTCATGCTTTTGGAGGAAAAGATGGTGGCGCTGAAAATGCAGGGTAGTGAAGGGATGGAGGCGTACCTGGACAGGGCAAAGGAGCTGGCGAAGCAGTTGAGAGCAGCCGGCAACCTTGTGGAAGAGACGCGCTTCATCCTCCTCTTGCTGAGAGGACTCCCAACCAGCTACGACACGGTGCGAGAGACGCTGGAGTGCCAGCCAACTCTCGACCTCGACTTCATCTGTACACACCTGGTGCAGGTGGAATTGTGTCGCAATACAGCAAAGCGCAATGGCGGCGGCAGTAGTGAAGCAGGTTTAGTGGCGCACATGAACGTGCCCAAGGACTAGCGGTAGAAATGGGATACAAAGAGTGCGCAGATTTTGATGATTGGCTACGACGTAGCAAGCCAGGCCTCTCGTGTCTACGAGAGGGATACAGGCCACGTCATCATCTCCAAGGATGTCGTCTTCAACGAGAGCAACGTCATCGGCACCAATATTGTCTGTGAAGCAGTAGCAGAACCAGCAGCTGACGAGGCAACGGGAGCGGAAATCCTTCCTGATCCAGTCTCTCCCGATCCTTCCT